>CALNHX010007241.1:0-76856 GCA_940337035.1 Agriotes lineatus
ACGTCCTAGATGTTCCATATGTTCCTAACGTCCCAAACGTCCTAAATGTCCCATATGTTCTTAACGTCCCAGACGTCCCAGCTGTCCCGTATGTCCTTAACGTCCCAGACATCTCAGACGCCCTAGATGTCCCATATGTCCCGAACGTCTCAGACGTCCTAGATGCCCTATATGTCCCTAACGTCACAGACGTCCCAGATGTCCCATATGTCCCATATGTCCCTAATGTCTCGGGCGTCCCAGATGTCCCACATGTCCCATATGTCCCTAATGTCCCAGGAGTCCTAAATGTCTTATTTATCCTTAACGTCTCAGACGTCCCAAACGTCTCAGATGTCCCATATGTCCCTAACGTCCCAGACGTCCCAGATGTCCCATATGTCCCATATGTCCCTAACGTCCCAGGCGTCAAAGATGTCCCATATGTTCCATATGTCCTTAATGTCTCAGGCGTCCTTAATGTCCCATATGTCCTTAACGTCCCAGACGTCCAAGACGTCCTAGATGTCCCATATGTCCTTAACGTCCCAGACGTCCCAAATGTCCCATATGTCCCTACCGTCCCAAACGTCCCAGATGTCCCATATGTTCCATATGTCCCTAATGTTCCAAGCGTCCTAGATGTTCCAAATGTCCCTAACGTTCCAGACACCCTAAATGCCCATATGTCCCTAACGTCCCAGACGTCTCAGCTCTCCCATATGTCCCATATGTCCCTAATGTCCCAGGCGTCCTAAATGTCCCATATGTCCCATATGTCCCTAATGTCCCAGGCGTCCTAAATGTCCCATATGTCCTTAACGTCCTAGACGTCCCAGACGTCCTAGATGTCCCATATGTCCCATATGTCCCTAATGTCCCAGGCGTCCCAGATGTCCCATATGTCCCATATGTCCCATATGTCGGTAATGTCTCAGGCGTCCTAAATGTCCAATATGTCCTTAACGTCCCAGACGTCCCAGACGTCCTAGATGTCCCATATGTCCCTAACGTCCCAGACGTCCCAGATGTCCCATATGTCCCATATGTCCCTAATGTTCCAGGCGTCATAGATGTTCCATATGTTCCTAACGACCCAGACGTCCTAAATGTCCCATATGTCCCTAACGTCCCAGACGTCCCAGCTGTCTATTTATTTATTTAGATAGAAAGAAACAAACAGGCCACATAGCCCAATTACATGTTTCTACACAATACAAAAACAGAACATAAACTAGATCTACACTATAATAGCACAAAAAGAGAAAAAAAATCAACTACTCATGTAAATCCATAATAAAAATAAAAATATGAGATGCTAATAACTAAAAGTAAACACTATAGAAAACCCAATACGATGAGAAAAAGACAAAATTAATAATAAGAGTAAATAAGGGTAAGTTAGATAAATAAAAGATTGTTGTTACAAAATAACAAAACTAATAATAACAATAATTTAACAATATTTTAAACAGATAAAAATGCATAAGAGGCAGTTATCCACCAGGAAAACTTTGCACCACCAACGACCTAAATCTAGGCAGAGTATTGCTAAAAATATCAATGTCCCCGCAATCCTGCGCAAAGGCATTATAGTTGCGCATAATGCGGTTAAAAATTGAAAAATGACCCATGTTGCTAGAGCTCGTTTTCATAGTAAATAGGTTAGTAACTCTAGTAGCGTAAGCAGGGACATAGAAATTTACAGCAGATACCAGTAGCGGAGAGCATATCAAACCATTCAGTAGCTTATACAAAAACAAAAACAATTGCTCTGACACGAAACGACGCAGCTCCAGCGAGTCAAGGCATAAATAATCTAGACGCTCCCGTATGTCCCTAACGTCCCAGACGTCCCAGACGTCCTAGATGTCCCATATGTCCCTAACGTCTCAGACGTCCTAGATGTATTATATGTCCCTAACGTCCCAGGCGTTCCAGACGTTCCAGACGTCCTAGATGTCCCATATGTTATTAACGTCCCAGGCGTCCCAGATGTCCCATATGTCCCTAACGTCCCAGACGTCCCAGATGTCCCATATGTCCCATATGTCCCTAATGTCCCAGGCGTCCTAAATGTTTCATATGTCCCTAACGTCCCAGACGTCCTAAATGTCCCATATGTCTCTAACGTCCCAGACGTCCCTGCTGTCCCGTATGTCCCTAACGTCCCAGACTTCCCAGGCGTCCTAGATGTCTTATATGTCCCTAACGTCCTAGACATCCCAGATGTCCCATATGTCCCTAACGTCCCAGACGTCTAAGATATCTCATATGTTTCATATGTCCCATATGTCCCTAATGTCTTATGCGTCCCAGATGTCCCATATGTCCCATATATACCTAATGTCCAGGCGTCTTAGATGTTCCATATGTCCCTAACGTCCCAGACGTCCTAAATGTCCCATATGTCCCTAACATCCCAGACGTCCCAGATGTCCTATTTGTCCCACATGTCCCTAATGTCCCAGGCGTCCTAGATGTTCCATATGTCCCTAACGTCCCAGACGTCCTAAATGTCCCATATGTCCCTAACGTCCCAGACGTCCCAGATGTCCCATTTGTCCCACATGTCCCTAATGTCCCAGGCGTCCTAGATGTTCCATATGTCCCTAACGTCCCAGACGTCCTAAATGTCCCATATGTCCCTAACATCCCAGACGTCCCAGATGTCCCATACGTCCCATATGTCCCTAATGTTCCAGGCGTTATAGATCATCCATATGACCCTAACGTCCCAGACGTCCTAAATGCCCCATATGTCCTTAACGTCCCAGACGTCCCAGACGTCCTAGATGTCTTATATGTCCTTAACGTCCCAGACGTCCCAAATGTCCCATATGTCCCTAACGTCCCAGACGTCCCAGATGTCCCATATGTCCCATATGTCCCTAATGTCCCAGGCGTCCTAGATGTCCCATATGTCCCTAATGTCCCAGGTGTCCTAAATGTCCCATATGTCCTTAACGTCCCAGACGTGCGAGATGTCCCATATGTCCCTAACGTCCCAAACGTCCCAGATGTCTCATATGTCCCATATGTTTCTAATGTCCCAGGCGTCCTAGATGTTTCATATGTCCCTAACGTCCCAGACGTCCCAGCTGTCCCGTATGTCCCTAACGTCCCAGACGTCCCAGACGTCCTAGATGTCCCATATGTCCCTAACGTCTCAGATGTCCCATATGTCAGATATGTCCCTAATGTCCCAGGCGTCCTATATGTTCCATATGTCCCTAACGTCCCAGACATCCTAAATGTCCTATATGTCCCTAACGTCCCAGACGTTCCAGCTGTCCCGTATGTCCCTAACGTCCCAGACGTCCCAGACGTCCTAGATGTCCCATATGTCCCTAACGACCCAGACGTCTTAGATGTCCTATATGTCCCTAACGTCCCAGACGTCCCAGACGTCCCAGATGTCTCATATGTCTCATATGTCCGTAATGTCCCAGGCGTCCCAGATGTCCCATTTGTCCCATATGTCCCTAATGTCCCAGGCGTTCTAAATGTCCCATATGTCCTTATCGTCCCAGACGTCCCAGACGTCCTAGATGTCCTATATGTCCTTAACGTCCCAGACGTTCCAGATGTCCCATATGTCCCTAACGTCCCAAACGTCCCAGATGTCCCTAATGTCCCATATGTCTCGAATGTCCCAGGCGTCCTAGATGTTTCATATGTCCCTAACGTCTCAGACGTCCTAAATGTCCCATATGTCCCTAACGTCTCAGACATCCCAGATGTCCCATATGTCCCTAACGTCCCAGACGTCTAAGATATCTCATATGTTTCATATGTCCCATATGTCCCTAATGTCTTATGCGTCCCAGATGTCCCATATGTCCCATATATACCTAATGTCCCAGGCGTCCTAAATGTCCCATTTGTCCTTAACGTCCCAGACGTCCCATACGTCCTAGATGTCCCATATGTCCCTAACGTCCCAGACGTCCCAGATGTCCCATTTGTCCCACATGTCCCTAATGTTCCAGGCGTCTTAGATGTTCCATATGTCCCTAACGTCCCAGACGTCCTAAATGTCCCATATGTCCCTAACATCCCAGACGTCCCAGATGTCCCATTTGTCCCACATGTCCCTAATGTCCCAGGCGTCCTAGATGTTCCATATGTCCCTAACGTCCCAGACGTCCTAAATGTCCCATATGTCCCTAACGTCCCAGACGTCCCAGATGTCCCATTTGTCCCACATATCCCTAATGTCCCAGGCGTCCTAGATGTTCCATATGTCCCTAACGTCCCAGACGTTCTAAATGTCCCATATGTCCCTAACATCCCAGACGTCCCAGATGTCCCATACGTCCCATATGTCCCTAATGTTCCAGGCGTTATAGATCATCCATATGACCCTAACGTCCCAGACGTCCTAAATGCCCCATATGTCCTTAACGTCCCAGACGTCCCAGACGTCTTAGATGTCTTATATGTCCTTAACGTCCCAGACGTCCCAAATGTCCCATATGTCCCTAACGTCCCAGACGTCCCAGCTGTCCCGTATGTCCCTAACGTCCCAGACGTCCCAGACGTCCTAGATGTCCCATATGTCCCTAACGTCTCAGATGTCCCATATGTCAGATATGTCCCTAATGTCCCAGGCGTCCTATATGTTCCATATGTCAATAACGTCCCAGACATCCTAAATGTCCTATATGTCCCTAACGTCCCAGACGTTCCAGCTGTCCCGTATGTCCCTAACGTCCCAGACGTCCCAGACGTCTTAGATGTTCCATATGTCCCTAACGACCCAGACGTCTTAGATGTCCTATATGTCCCTAACGTCCCAGACGTCCCAGACGTCCCAGATGTCTCATATGTCTCATATGTCCGTAATGTCCCAGGCGTCCCAGATGTCCCATATGTCCCATATGTCCCTAATGTCCCAGGCGTTCTAAATGTCCCATATGTCCTTATCGTCCCAGACGTCCCAGACGTCCTAGATGTCCTATATGTCCTTAACGTCCCAGACGTTCCAGATGTCCCATATGTCCCTAACGTCCCAAACGTCCCAGATGTCCCTAATGTCCCATATGTCTCGAATGTCCCAGGCGTCCTAGATGTTTCATATGTCCCTAACGTCTCAGACGTCCTAAATGTCCCATATGTCCCTAACGTCTCAGACGTCCCAGACGTCCTAAATGTCCCATATGTCCCTAACGTCTCAGACGTCCCAGCTGTCGCGTATGTCCCTAACGTCCCAGACGTCCCAGACGTCCTAGATGTCCCATATGTCCCTAACGTCCCAGACGTCCTAGATGTCCCATATGTCCTTAACGTCCCAGACGTCCCAGATGTCTCATATGTCCCATTTGTCCCTAATGTCCCAGGCGTCCTAGATGTTCCATATGTCCCTAACGTCCCAGACGTCCTAAATGTCCCATATGTCCCTAATGTCCCAGACGTCCCAGACGTCCTAGATGTCCCACATGTCCTTAACGTTTCAGACGTCACAGATGTCCCACATGTCCCTAACGTCCCAGACGTCTCAGACGTCCCATATGTCCCATATGTCCCAGATGTCCCAGGCGTCCCAGATGTCCCCTATGTCCCATATGTCCCTAATGTCCCAGGCGTTCTAAATGTCCCATATGTCCTTATCGTCCCAGACGTCCCAGACGTCCTAGATGTCCTATATGTCCTTAACGTCCCAGACGTTCCAGATGTCCCATATGTCCCTAACGTCCCAAACGTCCCAGATGTCCCTAATGTCCCATATGTCTCGAATGTCCCAGGCGTCCTAGATGTTTCATATGTCCCTAACGTCTCAGACATCTTAGATGTCCCATATGTCCCTAACGTCCCAGACGTCTAAGATATCTCATATGTTTCATATGTCCCATATGTCCCTAATGTCTTATGCGTCCCAGATGTCCCATATATACCTAATGTCCCAGGCGTCCTAAATGTCCCATTTGTCCTTAACGTCCCAGACGTCCCATACGTCCTAGATGTCCCATATGTCCCTAACGTCCCAGACGTCCCAGATGTCCCATTTGTCCCACATGTCCCTAATGTTCCAGGCGTCTTAGATGTTCCATATGTCCCTAACGTCCCAGACGTCCTAAATGTCCCATATGTCCCTAACATCCCAGACGTCCCAGATGTCCCATTTGTCCCACATGTCCCTAATGTCCCAGGCGTCCTAGATGTTCCATATGTCCCTAACGTCCCAGACGTCCTAAATGTCCCATATGTCCCTAACGTCCCAGACGTCCCAGATGTCCCATTTGTCCCACATGTCAGTAATGTCCCAGGCGTCCTAGATGTTTCATATGTCCCTAACGTCCCAGACGTCCTAAATGTCCCATATGTCCCTAACATCCCAGACGTCCCAGATGTCCCATACGTCCCATATGTCCCTAATGTTCCAGGCGTTATAGATCATCCATATGACCCTAACGTCCCAGACGTCCTAAATGCCCCATATGTCCTTAACGTCCCAGACGTCCCAGACGTCCTAGATGTCTTATATGTCCTTAACGTCCCAGACGTCCCAAATGTCCCATATGTCCCTAACGTCCCAGACGTCCCAGATGTCCCATATGTCCCATATGTCCCTAATGTCCCAGGCGTCCTAGATGTCCCATATGTCCCTAATGTCCCAGGTGTCCTAAATGTCCCATATGTCCTTAACGTCCCAGACGTGCGAGATGTCCCATATGTCCCTAACGTCCCAAACGTCCCAGATGTCTCATATGTCCCATATGTTTCTAATGTCCCAGGCGTCCTAGATTTTTCATATGTCCCTAACGTCCCAGACGTCCCAGCTGTCCCGTATGTCCCTAACGTCCCAGACGTCCCAGACGTCCTAGATGTCCCATATGTCCCTAACGTCTCAGATGTCCCATATGTCAGATATGTCCCTAATGTCCCAGGCGTCCTATATGTTCCATATGTCCCTAACGTCCCAGACATCCTAAATGTCCTATATGTCCCTAACGTCACAGACGTTCCAGCTGTCCCGTATGTCCCTAACGTCCCAGACGTCCCAGACGTTCTAGATGTTCCATATGTCCCTAACGACCCAGACGTCTTAGATGTCCTATATGTCCCTAACGTCCCAGACGTCCCAGACGTCCCAGATGTCTCATATGTTTCATATGTCCGTAATGTCCCAGGCGTCCCAGATGTCCCATATGTCCCATATGTCCCTAATGTCCCAGGCGTTCTAAATGTCCCGTATGTCCTTATCGTCCCAGACGTCCCAGACGTCCTAGATGTCCTATATGTCCTTAACGTCCCAGAAGTTCCAGATGTCCCATATGTCCCTAACGTCCCAAACGTCCCAGATGTCCCTAATGTCCCATATGTCTCGAATGTCCCAGGCGTCCTAGATGTTTCATATGTCTCTAACGTCTCAGACGTCCTAAATGTCCCATATGTCCCTAACGTCTCAGACGTCCCAGCTGTCGCGTATGTCCCAAACGTCCCAGACGTCCCAGACGTCCTAGATGTCCCATATGTCCCTAACGTCCCAGACGTCCTAGATGTCCCATATGTCCTTAACGTCCCAGACGTCCCAGATGTCTCATATGTCCCATTTGTCCCTAATGTCCCAGGCGTCCTACATGTTCCATATGTCCCTAACGTCCCAGACGTCCTAAATGTCCCATATGTCCCTAATGTCCCAGACGTCCCAGACGTCCTAGATGTCCCACATGTCCTTAACGTTTCAGACGTCACAGATGTCCCACATGTCCCTAACGTCCCAGACGTCTCAGACGTCCCATATGTCCCATATGTCCCAGATGTCCCAGGCGTCCCAGATGTCCCCTATGTCCCATATGTCCCTAATGTCCCAGGCGTCCTAAATGTCTCATATGTCCTTAATGTCCCAGATGTCCCAGACGTCCTAGATGTCCAATATGTCCTTAACGTCCCAGACGTCTTAGATGTCCCATATGTCCCTTACGTCCCAGACGTCCCAGATGTCCCATATGTTCCATATGTCCCTAATGTCCCAAGCGTCCTAGATGTTCCATATGTCCCTAACGTCCCAGACGTCCTAAATGTTCCATATGCCCCTAACGTCCCAGACGTCCCAGCTGTCCCGTATGTCCCTAACGTCCCAGACGTCCCAGACGTCCTAAATGTCCCATATGTCCCTAACGTCCCAGACGTCCTAAATGTCCCATATGCCCTTAACGTCCCAGACGTCCCAGCTGTCCCGTATGTCCCTAACGTTCCAGACGTCCCAGACGTCCCAGCTGTCCCGTATGTCCCTAACGTCCCAGACGTCCCAGATGTCCCATATGTCCCTAATGTCCCAGGCGTCCTAAATGTCTCATATGTCCTTAATGTCCCAGATGTCCCAGACGTCCTAGATGTCCCATATGTCCTTAACGTCCCAGACGTCCCAGCTGTCCCGTATGTCCCTAACGTCCCAGACGTCCCAGACGTCCTAAATGTCCCATATGTCCCTAACGTCCCAGACGTCCCAGCTGTCCCGTATGTCCCTAACGTTCCAGACGTCCCAGACGTCCTTGATGTCCCATATGTCCCTAACGTCCCAGACGTCCTAGATGTCCTATATGTCCCTAACGTCTTAGACGTCCCAAACGTCCCAGATGTCCCATATGTCCCATATGTCCCTAATGTCCCAGGCGTCCTAAATGTCTCATATGTCCTTAATGTCCCAGATGTCCCAGACGTCCTAGATGGCCCATATGTCCTTAACGTCCCATACGTCTTAGATGTCTCATATGTCCCTAACGCCCCAGACGTCCCAGATGTCCCATATGTTCCATATGTCCCTAATGTCCCAAGCGTCCTAGATGTTCCATATGTCCCTAACGTCCCAGACGTCTTTAAATGTCCCATATGCCCCTAACGTCCCAGACGTCCCAGCTGTCCCGTATGTCCCTAACGTCCCAGACGTCCCAGACGTCCCAGATGTCCCGTATGTCCCTAACATTCTAGACGTCCCAGACGTCCTAGATGTCCCATATGTCCCTAACGTCCCAGACGTCCTAGATGTCCTATATGTCCCTATGGTCTTAGAAGTCCCAAACGTCCCAGATGTCCCATATGTCCCATATGTCCCTAATGTCCCATTCGTCCCAGATGTCCCATACGTCCCATATGTCCCTAATGTCCCAGGCTTTCTAAATGTTCCATATGTCCCTAACGTCCAAGACGTCCTAAATGTCCCATATGTCCCTAACGTCCCAGACATCCCAGACGGCCTAGATGTCCCATATGTCCCTAACGTCCCAGACGTCTCAGATGTCCCATACGTCCCATACGTCCCTAATGTCCCGGGCTTCCTAAATAGGTGTTCAGAACCTTTAAATTGCTCTCTAACTTTAACAAAATAACGAATTAATTGAATACAGAATGTTTGAATTTTTCGTTCGATTGGATTCATATTGAATCACACCTAAGCGTATCTAGCAGCCTTTGTAAGTGCTAATATAAGGTTTTCATCCAGTTTGAAAGCAATATGTGACTATGCGAGATTCTTTTGGTGTACTTATTATTCATTTAAACAGCACTTTTAGCGTTTCGGTTGCAGTTAGGCTATTATACACGGCTAGCATTGTTTATAGGAATGCAGAACCCTTAAATTGCTCTCTAACTTAAACAAAATAACGAATTATTTGAATACAGAATGTTTGAATTTTTCTTTCGATTGGATTCATATTGAATCACACCTAAGCGTACATAGAAGCCTTCGTAAGTGCTAATATGAAGTTTTCATCCAGTTTGAACGCAATATGTGACTCTGCGAGATGCTTTCGGTGTACTGATTATTTATTTAAGCGGTACTTTTAGCGTTTCGGTTGCAGTTAGGCTATTATAAACAGCTAGCTAAGTTTATAGGTGTTCAGAACCCTTAAATTGCTCTCTAACTTAAACAAAATAACGAATTATTTGAATACAGAATGTTTGAATTTTTCTTTCGATTGGATTCATATTGAATCACACCTAAGCGTGCATAGAAGCCTTCGTAAGTGCTAATATGAAGTTTTCATCCAGTTTGAACGCAATATGTGACTCTGCGAGATGCTTTTGGTGTACTTATTATTCATTTAAGCAGCACTTTCAGCGTTTCGGTTGCAGTTAGGCTATTATAAACAGCTAGCTAAGTTTATAGGTGTTCAGAACCCTTAAATTGCTCTCTAACTTAAACAAAATAACGAATTATTTGAATACAGAATGTTTGAATTTTTCTTTCGATTGGATTCATATTGAATCACATCTAAGCGTGCATAAAAGCTTTCGTAAGCGCTAATATGAGGTTTTCATCCAGTTTAAACGCAATATGTGACTCTGCGAGATGCTTTCGGTGTACTAATTATTTATTTAAGCAGCACTTTTAGCGTTTCGGTTGCAGTTAGGCTATTATACACAGCTAGCTAAGTTTATAGGTGTTCAGATCCCTTAAATTGCTCTCTAACTTAAACAAAATAACGAATTATTTGAATACAGGATGTTTGAATTTTTGTTTCGATTGGATTCACATTGAAACACACCTAAGCGTGCCTAGAAGCTTTCGTAAGTGCTAATATGAGATTTTCAACCTGTTCGAATGCAATTTGTGACGTTGCGAGATGTTTTGGTGTACTTAATATTCATTTAAGCAGCACTTTTAACGTTTCGGTTGCAGTTAGGCTATTATACACAGCTAGCTAAGTTTATAGGTGTTCAGAACCATTAAAGTGCCTTCTAACTTAAACAAAATAACGAATTAATTGAATACAGAATGTTTGAATTTTTCTTTCGATTGGATTCATATTGTATCACACCTAAGCGTGCCTAGAAGCCTTCGTAAGCGCTAATATAAGATTTTCATCTAGTTTGAACGCAATATGTGACTCTGCGAGATGCTTTCGGTGTACTAATTATTTATTTAAGCAGTACTTTTAGCGTTTCGGTTGGAGTTAGGCTATTATACACAGCTAGCTAAGTTTATAGGAGTTCAGATCCCTTAAATTGCTCTCTAACTTAAACAAAATAACGAATTATTTGAATAGACTATGTTTGAATTTTTGTTTCGATTGTATTAACATTGAAACGCACCTAAGCGTGCCTAGAAGCTTTCGTAAGTGCTAATATGAGGTTTTCAACCTGTTCAAATGCAATATGTGACGTTGCGAGATGCTTTTGGTGTACTTATTATTCATTTAAGTAGCACTTTTAGCGTTTCGGTTGCAGTTAGGCTATTATACACAGCTAGCTAAGTTTATAGGTGTTCAGAACCCTTAAATGGCTCTCTAATATAAACAAAATAACGAATTATTTGAATACAGAATGCTTGAATTCTTCTTTCGATTGGATTCATATTGAATCACACCTAAGCGTGCATAGAAGCCTTCGTAAGCGCTAATATGAGGTTTTCATCCAGTTTGAACGTAATATGTGACTCTGCGAGATGCTTTCGGTGTACTAATTATTCTTTTAAGCAGCACTTTTAGCGTTTCGGTTGCAGTTAGGCTATTATACACAGCTAGCTAAGTTTATAGGTGTTCAGAACCCTTAAATTGCCCTCTAACATAAACAAAATAACGAATTATTTGAATACAGAATGTTTGAATATTTCTTTCGATTGGATTCATATTGAATCACACCTAAGCGTGCCTAGAAGCCTTTGTAATGCAAATATGGGGTTTTCATCCAGCTTGAAGGCAATATGTGACTCTGCGAGATGCTTTTGGTGTACTAATTATTTATTTAAGCAGTACTTTTAGCGTTTCAGTTGCAGTTAGGCTATTGTACACAGCTAGCTAAGTTTATAGGTGTTCAGAACCCTTAAATTGCCCTCTAACATAAACAAAATAACGAGTCATTTGGATACAGAATGTTTGAATTTTTGTTTTGATTGGATTCATATTGAAACACACCTAAGCGTGCCTAGAAGCCTTCGTAAGTGCTAATATGAGGTTTTCAACCTGTTAGAATGCAATATGTGACGTTGCGAGATGCTTTTGGTGTACTTATTATTCATTTATGCAGCACTTTTAGCGTTTCGGTTGCAGTTAGGCTCTTATACACAGCTAGCTAAGTTTATAGGTGTTCAGAAGCCTTTAATTGCCCTCTAACATAAACAAAATAACGAATCATTTGAATACAGAATGTTTAAATTTTTGTTTCGATTGGACTTTTATTGAAACACACCTAAGCGTGCCTAGATGCCTTCGTAAGTGCTAATATGAGGTTTTCATCCAGTTTGAATGCAATATGTGACACGGCGCGATGCTTTCGGTGTATTCATTATTTATTTAAGCAGCACTTTTAGCGTTTAGGTTGCAGGTAGGCTATTATACACAGCTAGCTAAGTTTATAGGTGTTCAGAACCCTTAAATGGCCCTCTAACTTAAACAAAATAACGAATTATTTGAATACAGAATGTTTGAATTTTTCTTTCGATTGGATTCATATTGAATCACACCTAAGCGTGCCTAGAAGCCTTCGTAAGTGCTAATATGTGGTTTTCAACCTGTTAGAATGCAGTATGTGACGTTGCGAGTGGCTTTTGGTGTACTTATTATTTATTTAAGCAGCACTTTTAGCGTTTCGGTTGCAGTTAGGCTCTTATACATAGCTAGCTAAGTTTATAGGTGTTCAGAACCCTTAAATTGCCCTCTAACGTAAACAAAATAACGAATCATTTGAATACAGAATTTTTAAATTTTTGTTTCGATTGGACTTTTTGAAACAATAAAAAAGCCAACCTGCGACTGATTACTAATAATAACCAATGGTAGTACAATCGCAGATCAACCCCCTTATCTTTTATACACCACGGTAGCTCTGAAATGTTTCTTACTTACCGCAATGGCCTAGCTAGCGTCAAAGTCGATGGCCTTGGGTCGCAGATTTCTATCATCAGCTGAGCTGCTGCAAGCTCTTTTAATAATAGTAAAAAAAACACAGGGCGCCAGAAATCACAGATTTCAAGAAATAAATAAGAAAATAACAAACAATTAAGTTTATTAATCAGCAGATCATGTTTGGTGGCAACATCAATAATGCGTCGAAAAATCGTTTATCACAATATTAAATAACCTGAATACAATAAATTATACGTGCTGAAAATGCGACACGCACAGCGAAAATATGTGAACCTCCTTTAGGCTCTTAGATTGAATTTGAATGCAATTCACTGAAGGGATAAGCTTATCACTGTCTGTGTGTATTATCCGTTATCTAGGTAATGATAATAAAATAGCGTGAAGCACTTTTTTTACAAAATTCTTAATATGTATTCAATTAGTAAAATTATAAATTTGTAAATTGTAAATTAGGGAACAATTGATACATTATGTTTTAGATTTATGAGACACAGATTTATGAATGGTTAGTACATTTCGTTTTAGATTCATAAGGCGTAGTTTTAAATTAGTAAATTATAAATTTGAAGCGTTGTGAAAAAATCGATTCAGCCAATAATTCGTGGGCGTTGAAATAAGACTAACCTGGATTGAAAGAAACGCCGGTGGCATGCGTTGAATTGGTCCAGGATTATCTTAATGTAACAATCACCAACAGCGCAGACCTCGTGGCCAAAGTTGATAAAAGGACAGGCACTCGGTGTTACAGACGGCAAGCCCCCAAAATGGCATTCCAGAGGAAGTTGTGAGGGGTCCAAGATTACCAATTATGATGCCAAATAGCATAACCAGTCGCTCAAAAACGGCGTTTAAAAGAGTTACTCGAAAGTGGTAACTAAAAGCGGTAACTAAAAGCTGATAAGAAAGAGAAATTACTAAAATGGATAACAAGCAATTAGCGTAAACATACCTGATTTAGTTATCAGCTCACTAACGAAATTAATTATTAATTAGTGCTGTAGCACGTGGGAATACCTTCGAAGAAGCAAGTTACTTCGACAGAAAGCGAAAATCAAATGGCCCAAAATAATCGAATCGCTGTTCGCTGGCGTAAAGCGATAACAAATGAATTCGGGAAAACCAAATCTAGCGCCTTCGCGCGGACAAAACTTAATATTATTCGAAATACAGCGAAAATAATTCAAGTGGGAATGTACAGGCTGGCCCGGAAAAGAATAAATAAATGGCGAAACAAATAGCAGGAGCTAAAGATTTGTTTCACTCCCCACGGCCAAGAGAAATACCTGAGGTATGATTATGCTAAAGCAATTGAAAGGTCATCGTCAGTCAAAAGAAGGCGAAAGGAAAATAGGGAAATAGATGGGAAATAAAAGAGTAAAGTTAAGAAAAGAAGAAGGGATAGAAAGTTTTACGGAGGGAATAGTCGTGAGCAAAGTGCTAAACCGATCCGTCGCGCTAGATGAAAAAGGCGCGTCGGTGGATAAGTTAGACGCTTAGCTCCGTACCATAGCCAACGGAAAACGAACTAATCAGAAGGTTACCTTAAATGTGTACTGGCAGAATACACACATGGACCAAGTCAGCGTACTGAAAAGTTGCTGAGATTTAGCCAACGGCTGTGGCAGCAGCCGGAAATTGGCATGGAACTAAAAAATGGGATTTGGAATTAGCCAATAAGGTAGAGAAGAAAAGAAATCGGAAAAAGGAATACTTGGGTATTAAAAGAGTATAGTAAAGGAAGATAGTATAATGAAGAGGGATTTGGAAGGGATAAGTCCGATGTCCGTCAGTCAGTCAGTCAACGCAGGGCTGTTTGAAAGAAGCTATTGCAGTGAAATGAGAAATTAACAAAAGGTGAGGACGCTGTCAATCACAGACACTCAGCGCGGGCCCCCGTAGTGATCACCGCGAATGTAAGCGACTGTGAAGAAGAGCGCCAAAGCAGAAAACCCTACACCCTGCTGGTCGAGGAAAAGTGAACAGTCCAGGAACGACTGCACACTAAAACACCGTGTGAACTAACACACAGCGAAACACCGGAGATAAGTCACAAAAACTTACTCCTGTATGAAACATCGCAGAAGTGAAAATACTACGACGAAAAATTCGGGTAAAACCCAGGACAAAAAAGCCCTAAAAACCATAAAAAAGTTTAAAGTATGGAACATGAAAAGATGCAGGAAACCAAGGAATTAGAGAGTGAGATCGAGGATGCCACCAAACGCCCTAGAAGATCCTCTTTCGAGAAAAAAATAACTCTGGCACCACATAGGATACCACTCTAGAAAACGGACGTTCTGTCTAAATCGGACAGACGCCTAAAAAACTGCTAAACACAGCAAAAACCGACTGCATCACATAGGACACAATCCACCCTACTACAAATATTCGAAGAACTCGCAAAAATCCGAAAAACTCGAACCGCATCATTAGTACTCACCCCAAAACCAAGGTAACCCAATAGCAAAAGTATGGAGGAAAAATTATCAAAAAAATTAAATATAAACGTTAACTCGTGTGTACCACAAGCAATACAGGCCACTAAAGAAACTGATAATGCTGACCTGACGCTTTGAAAATATCTCGTGAAGCGAGATGGGGAAAGGAAATAATAAAATATTTGATGGAAAAGTTTCCCAAAAAAGAGACCGACCCTGCATGTCCAACCAACCACCCTAAGTAAATCGTGCAGGTCTAGAAACTCTTTTACAACTAACTCCATTGTCAGAAAGACACACTTCGAAAAGGTAAAGAAGACTCACGCATTCATCACGAAAGCAACTCACCTAAACACTTGCTTCACTATCAACAAAAGACTCAAGAAGAGTTCGACAAAAGGTCCAATCGCTATCTATAAAGAAGCGAGGAAATCCGTCACTCAAAAGGGTTTCACCTAATATAATCTAATGATAGGGAAAAGTACCATCAAATCGGTAATTAAGGAGTCGCTCAAGGTGCCTAACTAGCACTCAAAAGCAAAAAAATATGCGGCTTAAAAAGCACGCAATAAATAATAATAATTATAATAATAATAGAAATTGGTTAACAAGTCGAAAAGGGTGAGAATGATGTTGATAGTATAATACTATCCGTAGGGTGAATAGGCGAGATAAGCTAAACATGCACATACATCATCATACATACAATCACATACACACAATCAGGCACACCAAAATTCACTCCTCCACTTCTCCTTCTCCAAAGTAAGGTTTTAAATCTTTAATATGCCAAACTCCAACGTTTTTATTGTCGGGGACGGTCACTAACTGATAGGTAAGTGGGCCGGTGACTTTTAGTACTTTGCATTTGACATATTTAGGAGCCAATTTCTGATTGAAGGATTTAGATGCATCAGATAAGACGTAGTTCCTTTTCCAAACCAAATCATTGACATTAAATTTTAATGGACGCTTACGCAAGTTATAATGCTTGGAATTGCGTTGGTAGGAGTTATTGAGGCGTTTAACAACGTCTTGATAAAGTTCAGAAAGTTGGTTAACGTCTGAAGCCAGGTCTTCACGAGTTTTTAAAGATAATTCTTCTTCTTGGAAGTTCTTAAGACGACCGTAATAAGTCCCAGAAACTGGTACAGTTCTCCCAAAATTTAAGAAAGAAGGGGTGTAACCCGTCACCTCATGAACGGCGTTACGCAAAGCGTGTGCAACTTGATAAATATGTTCGTCCCACGAACGATGATTATCCGAAACATAAGAACGAAGAGCAGTACCGATAACTCGGTTAACTCTCTCAACAAAATTGACTTGAGGATGATAAGAAGCATTATACCAAACTTGTTGAACTTGGTATTGTTTCATCAAGGCTTTAAATTGGGAACTTATAAATTGTGGTCCGTTATCAACCATACATATTTGAGGAACACCAAAAATAAGGAATACTTCGTTCTCCAGAAACTTGGCTACTGCTTTAGCAGTGGCAGCGCGAACAGCTTTAACTAAGGTAAACTTGGTTAGCCAATCACATACAACTATGATAGAAGTGTTACCAGTTTTCGTGCGAGGTAAGGGACCCATTATGTCAATTGACAAACATTGAAAAGGGTATAAAATCTTCTTATTTTGGCCCATTAAACCAGGTCTAGCAAGTTGACTAACTTTACTCGCAGCACAAGTTTCACAATGGCGTATGTAACGGATGACATCGGCACTCATTTTAGGCCAGTAATATTGTTCGGAGATTTTACAAAAGGTTTTATAACCACCCAAGTGAGCAGATGTGGGACTGTCATGAAAGAGTTTGTAAATTTCAGTTCGGCGAGAACGAGGTATCACCTGTTTCCATTCCACTAAGTTGCTAACAATGGCATGACGGTTGGGAACATACTTAAAAAGTCGATGATTTTCAATTCGCCAAGTTGGAAATTGATTAGGACTTTGGCTAACGCGGTCCAGCATTTTTAAGTACCAAGAGTCTAAGTCACCATCAACAAGTTCTAGAGCGGAAACCTGAATAGGAGCTCGCGATAAGGCATCGGGAACTACATTATGTTTGCCCTGTCGGTGTTGAATTGTAAAATCGTATTGCGACAAACGAACACTCCAGCGGGCTAAACGGCCAGTGGGGTCTTTCATATTAGTAAGCCACAATAAGGAATAGTGGTCAGTTAACACAGTGAAATGTGTACCTTCAATATACGGTCTAAATTTCTCAATGCCAAAGATGACAGCTAAACACTCTCTCTCTGTGACAGAATAATTGCGTTCGGCCTTGTTAAGGGTACGTGAAGCATAAGCAATTACCTTTTCCTCATCGTCAATATTTTGTGTAAGAACACAACCGAGGCCAAAATTCGAGGCGTCACATTGTAACGTGAACGGTAGCGAAAAATTTGGGCTATTCAAAACAGGAGCGGAGGTCAAACAAGATTTAATTTGATTAAATGATTTAAGAGCATCATCAGTCCAATGCACACGCTGCTTTTTAATACGACCTTTAATTAGGTCCGAAATAGGAGCAGTAATAGTGGCAAATTTTGCCACTAAGCGACGATACCAAGAAGCTAAGCCAATAAAGCGTTTGACTTCAGTTACCGTATTTGGTTGAGGATATTTGGTGATAGCCAAGATTTTATCAGGGTCCGTGCGTAAACCATTTTTATCGACAACAAAGCCGAGGTACGTAAGACTGGGACGGCAAAATTGACATTTGTCGATATTGACAGTTAAGTTAGCGTCTTTAAGACGGGTATAAACTTGCTCTAAGGTGTCCAAGTGTTCTTTAAAGGTTCCAGACACGATAACAATATCGTCTAAATACACGAAAATGTTTTCACCCAATAGCGGACCAAAAATGCTATCCATGAGACGTTGTTGACTAGCTGGTGCGTTCGCGATCCCAAACGGTACAACTGTAAACTCGAACAAACCACGTCTAGGGACTGTAAAAGCTGTTTTCTCGCACGAATCGGGATGCAGAGGAATTTGGTGAAAAGCTTGCTTAAGATCGATGGACGTAAGATAACGTGCATCGCGCAATTTATCAAGAATGCTATTTAAATATGGTAAAGGATAAGCATCCTTCTTGGTAACCGAATTTAATTTTCGACCATCGAAACAAAGTCGATATGAACCATCTTTCTTTTTGACTAAGACCATTGGAGAACTCCAAGGAGATTTCGAGGGACGAATAATGACAATCTCTAACAAGCGATCAAGTTCGTGGTCGGCATGGACTTGCATAGCAGGAAACAAAGGATAGTATCTCTGCTTAATAGGAGATGCGTCACCCGTATCAATAGTGTGTACAACTAAATTAGTTAAGCCTAAAGTAGGACCAGAAATTTCAGCAAATTTCCCAACAACTTGGTCTAGTAAAAGTTTTTGTTGAACTGACAAATCAACTACGCCACAAATAGTCTGCAGCGAAAAAGTTTCAGCCACATCGAAGCGTCCAGCGACAAAATCAGTCTTTGCTCCAAAAGCGTAGCAAAAATCAACACCTAAAATTAGTGTAGACGGAATTGAGTCACAAATAACCGCATCGATGGACCTAGTAATACCATCAATGGTAATGGGTAAGGCAACAGTACCTAAAATATTTTGTAGCTGACCGTCAGCAGTAGTCAAGGTAAGCGGAGACTTATTGTTACACAATTTGAGGTCGTGTCTCTGAAGTAAATATAGACCGTTGCGCCCAATTAAAGTTTGATTGGCCCCTGTATCGCAAAGAGCGTGAATAGGTTCGCCATTAATATAAATGGTTAAATAAGGACGGTTGTCAGAAAGTTGTTTAGTAAAGGTGGCTGAAGTATTACAAGTCATACGGCAAAATTCATTCACAGTTCGTAACCAAGATTCCCAAGATAAAGTATCAGCCTTAGTATAATAGGGATAAGGAATAGATCGGCTGTGATATCTACCCTTTACTTTGCGTTTTTTGGATGGCATTTAGGACAAGTAGCAAAATAACTATTTGCATGACCGCAAATATAGCAAAAAATAGTCTTATCTGCCGAGCAAGTATGGAAAGTATGGCCTAATTTACGGCAGTTCCAACAAGTGGTTGTACTTTTCGCACGGTTAGCTCTAGGACCAGAATGTTTAATTGTCATTTGTGCAGTCTGTGTCACAGGTTTTTTAGGAGTAGGCTGGTAGGCCAAGTCAGGTTCCAGTTGCAAAGATGAGGCAGCAGCAGGATTGCGGTATTTAATATTCTGAATCTTAACATCTTCCAGCTTTTTACACAGAAATGCAAGGTGTTCAATATCGTGGACTACTGTTAAGGATAATTGAGTAGCGTAAAAAGGTTGCAAGTTTTTCATAATATGCTTAAGTTGAACTGATTCGGATGGTTTAATGAGTAAACGATCAAATAAATTAAGCAGCACAGCAATAAAAAGTGAGGGGTTTTCATCGGCCCCCTGCTTACGCTTCCTAATTTCGTCCCATAATTCCTCATCAAAATCAGTAGGCAAAAAATCAGATCGCAACCTAGCTACCAAGTCGTGCCAGTTTGAAACCCGGTGATGCATGGCACGGTACCATACTAACCCACGACCCGAGAAAAGGTCAACAGCACTAGAAAATAATTGGTCGTATGAAATGTTACGCGCTACCCTAAGTTCTTCGACACGTTGTAAGAAAGAATTTACCCCCATAGTCGTAGTGTCTCCATTAAATGATAAACCCCATTTGCATACCGGTACAGAAACTAAACCTACATGTCTAGGAAAAGACGTCGTAGAGTAATTAATTTGGCCTAGTTCAGTTCGCAAATTAGCAGTAGCGGACATACTAGGTTGTTGTGTAAAAGGAGGATACGGATGTACGTGCTCATTAGAAAAAGATACCCTAGGTCGTTGGAACGTAGATGAAGCTAAACCGGCGGCTTCAGTTATGTTAGGGTTGTCAACAATATTATCTGCCATAGGTTCAATAGTGTCAGAATTAGGTGGAGCTACTGTATTAACAGAATCGACAAAATTAGTGGCATCAACATTTGAAGGCAAAGGATCTACTTGTAATTGCGAATCGTCATGCTCATTACTAAGTGACTGTAATAAATCTAAGCATTGACTGGTAAGGGTAGCATGCTCCTGTTCTAATTTAGAAGAAGGTTGTAACCTGGTTAGTCGTGAATACAAATGCGTTAGCCGCGTATCGAGCCGAGCAAATTCAGAATTGCAAGGTGCAGCAGAGAAAGCAGTAACTAATACCGAAAGTTCAGTTAGTTTGCCTTTACAAGTATCAAGTTCTAATTGTACATCGAAGGGTGCCACTAATTGATAAGCGTTAAGCAGCGTAGGGTCAGCCTTTTCGAGTAACAACTTAGTACGTAAGGTTCTACGACGTTGGTCGACGTTCATACCTTCCACCGTGTCGCTATCTAAACCCCTGAACAGTAGTTCGTAAAGCAGCTCATCAACACGAAGTGCGTTAACATTCATTTTAAATAGATAATTTTGTCAGAATATTAAATAAGAATTGCAGGTTGCACAGCTGATGTAATACCAAAGTCGGGAGCCCCACTCGTTGGCGTCAGTGAAACAATAAAAAAGCCAACCTGCGACTGATTACTAATAATAACCAATGGTAGTACAATCGCAGATCAACCCCCTTATCATTTATACACCACGGTAGCTCTGAAATGTTTCTTACTTACCGCAATGGCCTAGCTAGCGTCAAAGTCGATGGCCTTGGGTCGCAGATTTCTATCATCAGCTGAGCTGCTGCAAGCTCTTTTAATAATAGTAAAAAAAAACACAGGGCGCCAGAAATCACAGATTTCAAGAAATAAATAAGAAAATAACAAACAATTAAGTTTATTAATCAGCAGATCATGTTTGGTGGCAACATCAATAATGCGTCGAAAAATCGTTTATCACAATATTAAATAACCTGAATACAATAAATTATACGTGCTGAAAATGCGACACGCACAGCGAAAATATGTGAACCTCCTTTAGGCTCTTAGATTGAATTTGAATGCAATTCACTGAAGGGATAAGCTTATCACTGTCTGTGTGTATTATCCGTTATCTAGGTAATGATAATAAAATAGCGTGAAGCACTTTTTTTACAAAATTCTTAATATGTATTCAATTAGTAAAATTATAAATTTGTAAATTGTAAATTAGGGAACAATTGATACATTATGTTTTAGATTTATGAGACACAGATTTATGAATGGTTAGTACATTTCGTTTTAGATTCATAAGGCGTAGTTTTAAATTAGTAAATTATAAATTTGAAGCGTTGTGAAAAAATCGATTCAGCCAATAATTCGTGGGCGTTGAAATAAGACTAACCTGGATTGAAAGAAACGCCGGTGGCATGCGTTGAATTGGTCCAGGATTATCTTAATGTAACAATCACCAACAGCGCAGACCTCGTGGCCAAAGTTGATAAAAGGACAGGCACTCGGTGTTACAGACGGCAAGCCCCCAAAATGGCATTCCAGAGGAAGTTGTGAGGGGTCCAAGATTACCAATTATGATGCCAAATAGCATAACCAGTCGCTCAAAAACGGCGTTTAAAAGAGTTACTCGAAAGTGGTAACTAAAAGCGGTAACTAAAAGCTGATAAGAAAGAGAAATTACTAAAATGGATAACAAGCAATTAGCGTAAACATACCTGATTTAGTTATCAGCTCACTAACGAAATTAATTATTAATTAGTGCTGTAGCACGTGGGAATACCTTCAAAGAAGCAAGTTACTTCGACAGAAAGCGAAAATCAAATGGCCCAAAATAATCGAATCGCTGTTCGCTGGCGTAAAGCGATAACAAATGAATTCGGGAAAACCAAATCTAGCGCCTTCGCGCGGACAAAACTTAATATTATTCGAAATACAGCGAAAATAATTCAAGTGGGAATGTACAGGCTGGCCCGGAAAAGAATAAATAAATGGCGAAACAAATATCAGGAGCTAAAGATTTGTTTCATTTTATTGAAACACACCTAAGCGTGCCTAGATGCCTTCGTAAGTGCTAATATGAGGTTTTCATCCAGTTTGAATGCAATATGTGACACGGCGCGATGCTTTCGGTGTATTCATTATTTATTTAAGCAGCACTTTTAGCGTTTCGGTTGCAGTTAGGCTATTATACACAGCTAGCTAAGTTTATAGGTGTTCAGAACCCTTAAATGGCCCTATAACTTAAACAAAATAACGAATTATTTGAATACAGAATGTTTAATTTTTCTTTCGATTGGATTAATATTAAATCACACCTAAGCGTGCCTAGAAGCCTTCGTAAGTGCTAATGTGTGGTTTTCAACCTGTTAGAATGCAGTATGTGACGTTGCGAGTGGCTTTTGGTGTACTTATTATTTATTTAAGCAGCACTTTTAGCGTTTCGGTTGCAGTTAGGCTATTATACACAGCTAGCTAAGTGTATAGGTGTTTACAACCCTTAAATTGCCCTCTAACATAAACAAAATAACGAATCATTTGAATACAGAATGTTTAAATTTTTGTTACGATTGGACTTATATTGAAACACACCTAAGCGTGCCTAGAAGCCTTCGTAAGTGCTAATATGAGGTTTTCATCCAGTTTGAATGCAGTATGTGACACGGCGCGATGCTTTCGGTGTATTCATTATTTATTTATGCAGCACTTTTAGCGTTTCGGTTGCAGTTAGGCTATTATACACAGATAGCTAAGTTTATAGGTGTTCAGAACCCTTAAATTGCTCTCTAACTTAAACAAAATAACGAATTATTTGAATACAGAATGTTTGAATTTTTCTTTCGATTGGATTCATATTGAATCACACCTAAGCGTGCATAGAAGCCTTCGTAAGCGCTAATATAAAGTTTTCATCTAGTTTGAACGCAATATGTAACTCTGCGAGATGCTTTCGGTGTACTAATTATTTATTTAAACAGTACTTTTAGCGTTTCGGTTGCAGTTGGGCTATTATACACAGTTAACTAAGTTTATAGGTGTGCAGAACCCTTAAATTGCTCTCTAACTTAAACAAAATAACGAATTATTTGAAAACAGAACGTTTGAATTTTTCTTTCGATTGGATTCATATTGAATCACACCTAAGCGTGCATAGAAGCCTCCGTAAGCGCTAATATGAGGGTTTCATCCAGTTTGAACGTAATATGTGACTCTGCGAGATGCTTTCGGTGTACTAATTATTTTTTTAAGCAGCACTTTTAGCGTTTCGGTTGGAGTTAGGCTATTATACACAGCTAGCTAAGTTTATAGGGGTTCAGATCCCTTAAATTGCTCTCTAACTTAAACAAAATAACGAATTATTTGAATAGACTATGTTTGAATTTTTGTTTCGATTGTATTCACATTGAAACACACCTAAGCGTGCCTAGAAGCTTTCGTAAGTGCTAATATGAGATTTTCAACCTATTCGAATGCAATATGTGACGTTGCGAGATGCTTTTGGTGTACTTATTATTCATTTAAGTAGCATTTTTAGCGTTTCGGTTGCAGTTAGGCTATTATACACAGCTAGCTAAGTTTATAGGTGTTCAGAACCCTTAAATTGCCCTCTAACATAAACAAAATAACGAATTATTTGAATACAGAATGTTTGAAAATTTCTTTCTTTTGGATTCATATTGAATCACACCTAAGCGTGCCTAGAAGCCTTTGTAATGCAAATATGAGGTTTTCATCCAGCTTGAATGCAATATGTGACTCTGCAAGATGCTTTTGGTGTACTAATTATTTATTTAAGCAGTACTTTTAGCGTTTCGGTTGCAGTTAGGCTATTGTACACAGCTAGCTAAGTTTATAGGTGTTCAGAACCCTTAAATTGCCCTCTAACGTAAACAAAATAACGAATCATTTGGATACAGAATGTTTGAATTTTTGTTTTGATTGGATTCATATTGAAACACATCTAAGCGTGCCTAGAAGCCTTCGTAAGTGCTAATATGAGGTTTTCAACCTGTTAGAATGCAATATGTGACGTTGCGAGATGCTTTTGGTGTACTTATTATTCATTTATGCAGCACTTTTAGCGTTTCGGTTGCAGTTAGGCTATTATACACAGCTAGCTAAGTTTATAGGTGTTTAGAACCTTTAAATTGCCCTTTAACATAAACAAAATAACGAATCATTTGAATACAGAATGTTTAAATTTTTGTTTCGATTGGACTTATATTGAAACACACCTAAGCGTGCCTAGAAGCCTTCGTAAGTGCTAATATGAGGTTTTCATCCAGTTTGAATGCAATATGTGGCACGGCGCGATGCTTTCGGTGTATTCTTTATTTATTTAAGCAGCACTTTTAGCGTTTCGGTTGCAGTTAGGCTATTATACACAGCTAGCTAAGTTTATAGGTGTTCAGAACCCTTAAATGGCCCTCTAAATTAAACAAAATAACGAATTATTTGAATACAGAATGTTTGAATTTTTCTTTCGATTGGATTCATATTGAATCACACCTAAGCGTGCCTAGAAGCCTTCGTAGGTGCTAATATGTGGTTTTCAACCTGTTAGAATTCAGTATGTGACGTTGCGAGTGGCTTTTGGTGTACTTATTATTTATTTAAGCAGAACTTTTAGCGTTTCGGTTGCAGTTAGGCTCTTATACACAGCTAGCTAAGTTTATAGGTGTTCAGAACCCTTAAATTGCCTTCTAACATAAACAAAATAACGAATCATTTGAATACAGAATGTTTAAATTTTTGTTTCAATTGGACTTATATTGAAACACACCTAAGCGTGCCTAGAAGCATTCGTAAGTGCTAATATGAGGTTTTCATCCAGTTTGAATGCAATATGTGACTCTGCGAGATGCTTTCGGTGTACTAATTATTTATTTAAGCATTACTTTTAGCGTTTCGGTTGCAGTTAGGCTATTATACACAGCTAGCTAAGTTTATAGGTGTTCAGTACTCTTAAATTGCCCTCTAACATAAACAAAATAACGAATCATTTGAATACAGAATGTTTAAATTTTTGTTTCGATTGGATTTTAATTGAAACATACCTAAGCGTGCCTAGAAGCCTTCGTAAGTGCTAATATGAGGTTTTCAACCTGTTTGAATGCAATATGTAACGTTGCGAGATGCTTTTGGTGTACTTATTATTCATTTAAGCAGCACTTTTAGCGTTTCGGTTGCAGTTAGGCTATTATACACAGCTAGTTAAGTTTATAGGTGTTCAGATCCCTTAAATTGCTCTCTAACTTAAACAAAATAACGAATTATTTGAATACAGAATGTTGGAATTTTTCTTTCGATTGGATTCATATTGAATCACACCTAAGCGTGCATAGAACCCTTCGTAAGCGCTAATATAAAGTTTTCATCCAGTTTGAACGGAACATGTGACTCTGCGAGATGCTTTCGGTGTACTAATTATTTATTTAAGCAGCACTCTTAGCGTTGCGGTTGCGGTTAGGCTATTATACACAGCTAGCTAAGTTTATAGGTGTTCTGAACCCTTAGATTGCTCTCTAACTTAAACAAAATAACGAATTATTTGAATACAGAACGTTTGAATTTTTCTTTCGATTGGATTCATATTGAATCACACCTAAGCGTGCATAGAAGCTTTCGTAAGCGCTAATATGAGGTTTTCATCCAGTTTGAACGCAATATGTGAATCTGCGAGATGCTTTCGTTGTACTAATTATTTATTTAAGCATCACTTTTAGCGTTTCGGTTGCAGTTAGGCTATTATACACAGCTAGCTAAGTTTATAGGTGTTCAGAACCCTTAAATTGCCCTCTAACATAAACACAATAACGAATCATTTGAATACAGAATGTTTAAATTTTTGTTTCGATTGGATTCAAATTGAAACACACCTAAGCGTGCCTAGAAGCCTTCGTAAGTGCTAATATGAGGTTTTCAACCTGTTTGAATGCAATATGTAACGTTGCGAGATGCTTTTGGTGTACTTATTATTCATTTAAGCAGCACTTTTAGCGTTTCGGTTGCAGTTAGGCTATTATACACAGCTAGTTAAGTTTATAGGTGTTCAGATCCCTTAAATTGCTCTCTAACTTAAACAAAATAACGAATTATTTGAATACAGAATGTTGGAATTTTTTTTTCGATTGGATTCATATTGAATCACACCTAAGCGTGCATAGAACCCTTCGTAAGCGCTAATATAAGGTTTTCATCCAGTTTGAACGCAATATGTGACTCTGCGAGATGCTTTCGTTGTACTAATTATTTATTTAAGCATCACTTTTAGCGTTTTGGCTGCAGTTATGCTATTATACACAGCTAGCTAAGTTTATAGGTGTGCAGAACCCTTAAATTGCTCTCTAACTTAAGCAAAATAACGAATTATTTGAAAACAGAATGTTTGAATTTTTCTTTCGATTGGATTCATTTTGAATCACACCTAAGCGTGCATAGAAGCCTTCGTAAGCGCTAATATGAGGTTTTCATCCAGTTTGAACGTAATATGTGACTCTGCGAGATGCTTTCGGTGTACTAATTATTTTTTTAAGCAGCACTTTTAGCGTTTCGGTTGCAGTTAGGCTATTATACACAGCTAGCTAAGTTTATAGGTGTTCAGTACTCTTAAATTGCCCTCTAAAATAAACAAAATAACGAATCATTTGAATACAGAATGTTTAAATCTTTGTTTCGATTGGATTCAAATTGAAACACACCTAAGCGTGCCTAGAAGCCTTCGTAAGTGCTAATATGAGGTTTTCAACCTGTTTGAATGCAATATGTAACGTTGCGAGATGCTTTTGGTGTACTTATTATTCATTTAAGCAGCACTTTTAGCGTTTCGGTTGCAGTTAGGCCATTATACACAGCTAGTTAAGTATATAGGTGTTCAGATCCCTTAAATTGCTCTCTAACTTAAACAAAATAACGAATTATTTGAATACAGAATGTTGGAATTTTTCTTTCGATTGGATTCATATTGAATCACACCTAAGCGTGCATAGAACCCTTCGTAAGCGCTAATATAAGGTTTTCATCCAGTTTGAACGCAACATGTGACTCTGCGAGATGCTTTCGGTGTACTAATTAGTTATTTAAGCAGCACTTTTAGCGTTTCGGTTGCGTTTAGGCTATTATACACAGCTAGCTAAGTTTATAGGTGTTCTGAACCCTTAGATTGCTCTCTAACTTAAACAAAATAACGAATTATTTGAATACAGAACGTTTGAATTTTTCTTTCGATTGGATTCATATTGAATCACACCTAAGCGTGCATAAAAGCTTTCGTAAGCGCTAATATGAGGTTTTCATCCAGTTTGAACGCAATATGTGACTCTGCGAGATGCTTTCGTTGTACTAATTATTTATTTAAGCATCACTTTTAGCGTTTCGGTTGCAGTTAGGCTATTGTACACAGCTAGCTAAGTTTATAGGTGTGCAGAACCCTTAAATTGCTCTCTAACTTAAACAAAATTACGAATTATTTGAAAACAGAATGTTTGAATTTTTCTTTCGATTGGATTCATATTGAATCACACCTAAGCGTGCATAGAAGCCTTAGTAAGCGCTAATATAAGGTTTTCATCCAGTTTGAACGTAATATGTGACTCTGCGAGATGCTTTCGGTGTACTAATTATTTTTTTAAGCAGCACTTTTAGCGTTTCGGTTGCAGTTAGGCTATTATAACAACTAGCTAAGTTTATAGGTGTTCAGTACTCTTAAATTGCCCTCTAACATAAACAAAATAACGAATCATTTGAATACAGAATGTTTAAATTTTTGTTTCGATTGGATTCAAATTGAAACACACCTAAGCGTGCCTAGAAGCCTTCGTAAGTGCTAATATGAGGTTTTCAACCTGTTTGAATGCAATATGTAACGTTGCGAGATGCTTTTGGTGTACTTATTATTCATTTAAGCAGCACTTTTAGCGTTTCGGTTGCAGTTAGGCTATTATACACAGCTAGTTAAGTTTATAGGTGTTCAGATCCCTTAAATTGCTCTCTAACTTAAACAAAATAACTAATTATTTGAATACAGAATGTTGGAATTTTTCTTTCGATTGGATTCATATTGAATCACACCTAAGCGTGCATAGAACCCTTCGTAAGCGCTAATATAAGGTTTTCATCCAGTTTGAACGCAACATGTGACTCTGCGAGATGCTTTCGGTGTACTAATTATTTATTTAAGCAGCACTTTTAGCGTTTCGGTTGCGGTTAGGCTATAATACACAGCTAGCTAAGTTTATAGGTGTTCTGAACCCTTAGATTGCTCTCTAACTTAAACAAAATAACGAATTATTTGAATACAGAACGTTTGAATTTTTCTTTCGATTGGATTCATATTGAATCACACCTAAGCGTGCATAGAAGCTTTCGTAAGCGCTAATATGAGGTTTTCATCCAGTTTGAACGCAATATGTGACTCTGCGAGATGCTTTCGTTGTACTAATTATTTATTTAAGCATCACTTTTAGCGTTTCGGTTGCAGTTAGGCTATTATTCACAGCTAGCTAAGTTTATAGGTGTGCAGAACCCTTAAATTGCTCTCTAACTTAAACAAAATAACGAATTATTTGAAAACAGAACGTTTGAATTTTTCTTTCGATTGGATTCATATTGAATCACACCTAAGCGTGCATAGAAGCCTTCGTAAGCGCTAATATGAGGTTTTCATCCAGTTTGAACGTAATATGTGACTCTGCGAGGTGCTTTCGGTGTACTAATTATTTTTTTAAGCAGCACTTTTAGCGTTTCGGTTGCAGTTAGGCTATTATACACAGCTAGCTAAGTTTATAGGTGTTCAGTACTCTTAAATTGCCCTCTAACATAAACAAAATAACGAATCATTTGAATACAGAATGTTTAAATTTTTGTTTCGATTGGATTCAAATTGAAACACACCTAAGCGTGCCTAGAAGCCTTCGTAAGTGCTAATATGAGGTTTTCAACCTGTTTGAATGCAATATGTAACGTTGCGAGATGCTTTTGGTGTACTTATTATTTATTTAAGCAGCACTTTTAGCGTTTCGGTTGCAGTTAGGCTATTATACACAGCTAGTTAAGTTTATAGGTGTTCAGATCCCTTAAATTGCTCTCTAACTTAAACAAAATAACGAATTATTTGAATAAAGAATGTTGGAATTTTTCTTTCGATTGGATTCATATTGAATCACACCTAAGCGTGCATAGAACCCTTCGTAAGCGCTAATATAAGGTTTTCATCCAGTTTGAACGTAATATGTGACTCTGCGAGATGCTTTCGGTGTACTAATTATTTTTTTAAGCAGCACTTTTAGCGTTTCGGTTGCAGTTAGGCTATTATACACAGCTAGCTAAATTTATAGGTGTTCAGTACTCTTAAATTGCCCTCTAACATAAACAAAATAACGAATCATTTGAATACAGAATGTTTAAATTTTTGTTTCGATTGGATTCAAATTGAAACACACCTAAGCGTGCCTAGAAGCCTTCGTAAGTGCTAATATGAGGTTTTCAACCTGTTTGAATGCAATATGTAACGTTGCTAGATGCTTTTGGTGTACTTATTATTTATTTAAGCAGCACTTTTAGCGTTTCGGTTGCAGTTAGGCTATTATACACAGCTAGCTAAGTTTATAGGGGTTCAGATCCCTTAAATTGCTCTCTAACTTAAACAAAATAACGAATTATTTGAATAGACTATGTTTGAATTTTTGTTTCGATTGTATTCACATTGAAACACACCTAAGCGTGCCTAGAAGCTTTCGTAAGTGCTAATATGAGATTTTCAACCTATTCGAATGCAATATGTGACGTTGCGAGATGCTTTTGGTGTACTTATTATTCATTTAAGTAGCATTTTTAGCGTTTCGGTTGCAGTTAGGCTATTATACACAGCTAGCTAAGTTTATAGGTGTTTAGAACCCTTAAATTGCCCTCTAACATAAACAAAATAACGAATTATTTGAATACAGAATGTTTGAAAATTTCTTTCTTTTGGATTCATATTGAATCACACCTAAGCGTGCCTAGAAGCTTTTGTAATGCAAATATGAGGTTTTCTTCCAGCTTGAACGCAATATGTGACTCTGCAAGATGCTTTTGGTGTACTAATTATTTATTTAAGCAGTACTTTTAGCGTTTCGGTTGCAGTTAGGCTATTGTACACAGCTAGCTAGGTTTATAGGTGTTCAGAACCCTTAAATTGCCCTCTAACGTAAACAAAATAACGAATCATTTGGATACAGAATGTTTGAGTTTTTGTTTTGATTGGATTCATATTGAAACACATCTAAGCGTGCCTAGAAGCCTTCGTAAGTGCTAATATGAGGTTTTCAACCTGTTAGAATGCAATATGTGACGTTGCGAGATGCTTTTGGTGTACTTATTATTCATTTATGCAGCACTTTTAGCGTTTCGGTTATAGTTAGGCTATTATACACAGCTAGCTAAGTTTATAGGTGTTCAGAACCCTTAAATTGCCCTCTAACATAAACAAAATAACGAATCATTTGAATACAAAATGTTTAAATTTTTGTTTCGTTTGGACTTATATTGAAACACACCTAAGCGTGCCTAGAAGCCTTCGTAAGTGCTAATATGAGGTTTTCATCCAGTTTGAATGCAATATGTGGCACGGCGCGATGCTTTCGGTGTATTCATTATTTATTTAAGCAGCACTTTTAGCGTTTCGGTTGCAGTTAGGCTATTATACACAGCTAGCTAAGTTTATAGGTGTTCAGAACCCTTAAATGGCCCTCTAACTTAAACAAAATAACGAATTATTTGAATACAGAATGTTTGAATTTTTTTTTCGATTGGATTCATATTGAATCACACCTAAGCGTGCCTAGAAGCCTTCGTAGGTGCTAATATGTGGTTTTCAACCTGTTAGAATTCAGTATGTGACGTTGCTAGTGGCTTTTGGTGTACTTATTATTTATTTAAGCAGCACTTTTAGCGTTTCGGTTGCCGTTAGGCTCTTCTACACAGCTAGCTAAGTTTATAGGTGTTCAGAACCCTTAAATTGCCCTCTAACATAAACAAAATAACGAATCATTTGAATACAGAATGTTTAAATTTTTGTTTCGATTGGACTTATATTGAAACACACCTAAGCGTGCCTAGAAGCATTCGTAAGTGCTAATATGAGGTTTTCATCCAGTTTGAATGCAATATGTGACACGGCGCGATGCTTTCGGTGTATTCATTATTTATTTAAGCAGCACTTTTAGCGTTTCGGTTGCAGTTAGGCTATTATACACAGCTAGCTAAATTTATAGGTGTTCAGAACCCTTAAATGGCCCTCTAACTTAAACAAAATAACGAATTATTTGAAAACAGAATGTTTGAATTTTTCTTTCGATTGGATTCATATTGAATCACACCTAAGCGTGCCTAGAAGCTTTCGTAAGTGCTAATATGTGGTTTTTAACCTGTTAGAATGCAGTATGTGACGTTGCGAGTGGCTTTTGGTGTACTTATTATTCATTTAAGTAGCATTTTTAGAGTTTCGGTTGCAGTTAGGCTATTATACACAGCTAGCTAAGTTTATAGGTGTTCAGAACCCTTAAATTGCCCTCTAACATAAACAAAATAACGAATTATTTGAATACAGAATGTTTGAAAATTTCTTTCTTTTGGATTCATATTGAATCACACCTAAGCGTGCCTAGAAGCCTTTGTAATGCAAATATGAGGTTTTCATCCAGCTTGAACGCAATATGTGACTCTGCAAGATGCTTTTGGTGTACTAATTATTTATTTAAGCAGTACTTTTAGCGTTTCGGTTGCAGTTAGGCTATTGTACACAGCTAGCTAAGTTTATAGGTGTTCAGAACCCTTAAATTGCCCTCTAACGTAAACAAAATAACGAATCATTTGGATACAGAATGTTTGAATTTTTGTTTTGATTGGATTCATATTGAAACACATCTAAGCGTGCCTAGAAGCCTTCGTAAGTGCTAATATGAGGTTTTCAACCTGTTAGAATGCAATATGTGACGTTGCGAGATGCTTTTGGTGTACTTATTATTCATTTATGCAGCACTTTTAGCGTTTCGGTTGCAGTTAGGCTATTATACACAGCTAGCTAAGTTTATAGGTGTTCAGAACCCTTAAATTGCCCTCTAACATAAACAAAATAACGAATCATTTGAATACAGAATGTTTAAATTTTTGTTTCGATTGGACTTATATTGAAACACACCTAAGCGTGCCTAGAAGCCTTCGTAAGTGCTAATATGAGGTTTTCATCCAGTTTGAATGCAATATGTGGCACGGCGCGATGCTTTCGGTGTATTTATTATTTATTTAAGCAGCACTTTTAGCGCTTCGGTTGCAGTTAGGCTATTATACACAGCTAGCTAAGTTTATAGGTGTTCAGAACCCTTAAATGGCCCTCTAACTTAAACAAAATAACGAATTATTTGAATACAGAATGTTTGAATTTTTCTTTCGATTGGATTCATATTGAATCACACCTAAGCGTGCCTAGAAGCCTTCGTAGGTGCTAATATGTGGTTTTCAACCTGTTAGAATTCAGTATGTGACGTTGCGAGTGGCTTTTGGTGTACTTATTATTTATTTAAGCAGCACTTTTAGCGTTTCGGTTGCAGTTAGGCTCTTATACACAGCTAGCTAAGTTTATAGGTGTTCAGAACCCTTAAATTGCCCTCTAACATAAACAAAATAACGAATCATTTGAATACAGAATGTTTAAATTTTTGTTTCGATTGGACTTATATTGAAACACACCTAAGCGTGCCTAGAAGCATTCGTAAGTGCTAATATGAGGTTTTCATCCAGTTTGAATGCAATATGTGACACGGCGCGATGCTTTCGGTGTATTCATTATCTATTTAAACAGCACTTTTAGCGTTTCGGTTGCAGTTAGGCTATTATACACTGCTAGCTAAGTTTATGTTGTTCAGAACCCTTAAATTGCTCTCTAACTTAAATAAAATAACGAATTATTTGAATACAGAATGTTTGAATTTTTCTTTCGATTGGATTCATATTGAATCACACCTAAGCGTGCATAGAAGCCTTCGTAAGCGCTAATATAAGGTTTTCATCCAGTTTGAACGCAACATGTGACTCTGCGAGATGCTTTCGGTGTACTAATTATTTATTTAAGCATTACTTTTAGCGTTTCGGTTGCAGTTAGGCTATTATACACAGCTAGCTAAGTTTATAGGTGTTCAGTACTCTTAAATTGCCCTCTAACATAAACAAAATAACGAATCATTTGAATACAGAATGTTTAAATTTTTGTTTCGATTGGATTCAAATTGAAACACACCTAAGCGTGCCTAGAAGCCTTCGTAAGTGCTAATATGAGGTTTTCAACCTGTTTGAATGCAATATGTAACGTTGCGAGATGCTTTTGGTGTACTTATTATTCATTTAAGCAGCACTTTTAGCGTTTCGGTTGCAGTTAGGCTATTATACACAGCTAGTTAAGTTTATAGGTGTTCAGATCCCTTAAATTGCTCTCTAACTTAAACAAAATAACGAATTATTTGAATACAGAATGTTGGAATTTTTCTTTCGATTGGATTCATATTGAATCACACCTAAGCGTGCATAGAACCCTTCGTAAGCGCTAATATAAAGTTTTCATGCAGTTTGAACGCAACATGTGACTCTGCGAGATGCTTTCGGTGTACTAATTATTTATTTAAGCAGCACTTTTAGCGTTTCGGTTGCGGTTAGGCTATTATACACAGCTAGCTAAGTTTATAGGTGTTCTGAACCCTTAGATTGCTCTCTAACTTAAACAAAATAACGAATTATTTGAATACAGAACGTTTGAATTTTTCTTTCGATTGGATTCATATTGAATCACACCTAAGCGTGCATAGAAGCTTTCGTAAGCGCTAATATGAGGTTTTCATCCAGTTTGAACGCAATATGTGACTCTGCGAGATGCTTTCGTTGTACTAATTATTTATTTAAGCATCACTTTTAGCGTTTCGGTTGCAGTTAGGCTATTATACACAGCTAGCTAAGTTTATAGGTGTTCAGAACCCTTAAATTGCACTCTAACATAAACAAAATAACAAATCATTTGAATACAGAATGTTTGAATTTTTGTTTTGATTGGATTCATATTGAAACACACCTAAGCGTGCCTAGAAGCTTGCGTAAGTGCTAATATGAGGTTTTCAACCTGTTTCAATGCAATATGTGACGTTGCGAGATTTTTTTGGTGTACTTATTATTCATTTAAGCACCACTTTTAGCGTTTCGGTTGCAGTTAGGCTATTATAACAGCTAGCTAAGTTTATAGGTGTTCAGAACCCTTAAATTGCCCTCTAACATATACAAAATAACGAATCATTTGAATACAGAATGTTTAAATTTTTGTTTCGATTGTATTCAAATTGAAACACACCTAAGCGTGCCTAGAAGCCTTCGTAAGTGCTAATATGAGGTTTTCAACCTGTTTGAATGCAATATGTAACGTTGCGAGATGCTTTTGGTGTACTTATTATTCATTTAAGCAGCACTTTTAGCGTTTCGGTTGCAGTTAGGCTATTATACACAGCTAGTTAAGTTTATAGGTGTTCAGATCCCTTAAATTGCTCTCTAACTTAAACAAAATAACGAATTATTTGAATACAGAATGTTGGAATTTTTCTTTCGATTGGATTCATATTGAATCACACCTAAGCGTGCATAGAACCCTTCGTAAGCGCTAATATAAGGTTTTCATCCAGTTTGAACGCAACATGTGACTCTGCGAGATGCTTTCGGTGTACTAATTATTTATTTAAGCATCACTTTTAGCATTTCGGCTGCAGTTAGGCTATTATACACAGCTATCTAAGTTTATAGGTGTTCAGAACCCTTAAATTGCCCTCTAACATATACAAAATAACGAATCATTTGAATACAGAATGTTTAAATTTTTGTTTCGATTGTATTCAAATTGAAACACACCTAAGCGTGCCTAGAAGCCTTCGTAAGTGCTAATATGAGGTTTTCAACCTGTTTGAATGCAATATGTAACGTTGCGAGATGCTTTTGGTGTACTTATTATTTATTTAAGCAGCACTTTTAGCGTTTCGGTTTCGGTTAGGCTATTATACACAGCTAGCTAAGTTTATAAGTGTTCTGAACCCTTAGATTGCTCTCTAACTTAAACAAAATAACGAATTATTTGAATACAGAACGTTTGAATTTTTCTTTCGATTGGATTCATATTGAATCACACCTAAGCGTGCATAGAAGCTTTCGTAAGCGCTAATATGAGGTTTTCATCCAGTTTGAACGCAATATGTGACTCTGCGAGATGCTTTCGTTGTACTAATTATTTATTTAAGCATCACTTTTAGCATTTCGGCTGCAGTTAGGCTATTATACACAGCTATCTAAGTTTATAGGTGTGCAGAACCCTTAAATTGCTCTCTAACTTAAACAAAATAACGAATTATTTGAAAACAGAATGTTTGAATTTTTCTTTCGATTGGATTCATTTTGAATCACACCTAAGCGTGCATAGAAGCCTTCGTAAGCGCTAATATGAGGTTTTCATCCAGTTTGAACGTAATATGTGACTCTGCGAGATGCTTTCGGTGTACTAATTATTTTTTTAAGCAGCACTTTTAGCGTTTCGGTTGCAGTTAGGCTATTATACACAGCTAGCTAAGTTTATAGGTGTTCAGTACTCTTAAATTGCCCTCTAACATAAACAAAATAACGAATCATTTGAATACAGAATGTTTAAATCTTTGTTTCGATTGGATTCAAATTGAAACACACCTAAGCGTGCCTAGAAGCCTTCGTAAGTGCTAATATGAGGTTTTCAACCTGTTTGAATGCAATATGTAACGTTGCGAGATGCTTTTGGTGTACTTATTATTCATTTAAGCAGCACTTTTAGCGTTTCGGTTGCAGTTAGGCTATTATACACAGCTAGTTAAGTTTATAGGTGTTCAGAACCCTTAAATTGCTCTCTAACTTAAACAAAATAACGAATTATTTGAATACAGAATGTTTGAATTTTTCTTTCGATTGGATTCATATTGAATCACACCTAAGCGTGCATAGAACCCTTCGTAAGCGCTAATATAAGGTTTTCATCCAGTTTGAACGCAACATGTGACTCTGCGAGATGCTTTCGGTGTACTAATTATTTATTTAAGCAGCACTTTTAGCGTTTCGGTTGCGGTTAGGCTATTATACACAGCTAGCTAAGTTTATAGGTGTTCTGAACCCTTAGATTGCTCTCTAACTTAAACAAAATAACGAATTATTTGAATACAGAACGTTTGAATTTTTCTTTCGATTGGATTCATATTGAATCACACCTAAGCGTGCATAGAAGCCTTCGTAAGCGCTAATATGAGGTTTTCATCCAGTTTGAACGCAATATGTGACTCTGCGAGATGCTTTAGTTGTACTAATTATTTATTTAAGCATCACTTTTAGGGTTTCGGTTGCAGTTAGGCTATTATTCACAGCTAGCTAAGTTTATAGGTGTGCAGAACCCTTAATTTGCTCTCTAACTTAAACAAAATAACGAATTATTTGAAAACAGAATGTTTGAATTTTTCTTTCGATTGGATTCATATTGAATCACACCTAAGCGTGCATAGAAGCCTTCGTAAGCGCTAATATGAGGTTTTCATCCAGTTTGAACGTAATATGTGACTCTGCGAGATGCTTTCGGTGTACTAATTATTTTTTTAAGCAGCACTTTTAGCGTTTCGGTTGCAGTTAGGCTATTATACACAGCTAGCTAAGTTTATAGGTGTTCAGTACTCTTAAATTGCCCTCTAACATAAACAAAATAACGAATCATTTGAATACAGAATGTTTAAATTTTTTGTTTCGATTGGATTCAAATTGAAACACACCTAAGCGTGCCTAGAAGCCTTCGTAAGTGCTAATATGAGGTTTTCAACCTGTTTGAATGCAATATGTAACGTTGCGAGATGCTTTTGGTGTACTTATTATTTATTTAAGCAGCACTTTTAGCGTTTCGGTTGCAGTTAGGCTATTATACACAGCTAGTTAAGTTTATAGGTGTTCAGATCCCTTAAATTGCTCTCTAACTTAAACAAAATAACGAATTATTTGAATACAGAATGTTGGAATTTTTCTTTCGATTGGATTCATATTGAATCACACCTAAGCGTGCATAGAACCCTTCGTAAGCGCTAATATAAGGTTTTCATCCAGTTTGAACGCAACATGTGACTCTGCGAGATGCTTTCGGTGTACTAATTATTTATTTAAGCAGCACTTTTAGCGTTTCGGTTGCAGTTAGGCTATTATACACAGCTAGCTAAGTTTATAGGGGTTCAGATCCCTTAAATTGCTCTCTAATTTAAACAAAATAACGAATTATTTGAATAGAATATGTTTGAATTTTTGTTTCGATTGTATTCACATTGAAACACACCTACGCCTGCCTAGAAGCTTTCGTAAGTGTTAATATGAGATTTTCAATCTATTCGAATGCAATATGTGACGTTGCGAGATGCTTTTGGTGTACTTATTATTCATTTAAGTAGCATTTTTAGCGTTTCGGTTGCAGTTAGGCTATTATACACAGCTAGCTAAGTTTATAGGTGTTCAGAACCCTTAAATTGCCCTCTAACATAACAAAATAACGAATTATTTGAATACAGAATGTTTGAATATTTCTTTCGATTGGATTCATATTGAATCACACCTAAGCGTGCCTAGAAGCCTTTGTAATGCAAATATGAGGTTTTCATCCAGCTTGAACGCAATATGTGACTCTGCAAGATGCTTTTGGTGTACTAATTATTTATTTAAGCAGTACTTTTAGCCTTTCGGTTGCAGTTAGGCTATTGTACACAGCTAGCTAAGTTTATAGGTGTTCAGAACCCTTAAATTGCACTCTAACGTAAACAAAATAACGAATCATTTGGATACAGAATGTTTGAATTTTTGTTTTGATTGGATTCATATTGAAACACACCTAAGCGTGCCTAGAAGCCTTCGTAAGTGCTAATATGAGGTTTTCAACCTGTTAGAATGCAATATGTGACGTTGCGAGATGCTTTTGGTGTACTTATTATTCATTTATGCAGCACTTTTAGCGTTTCGGTTGCAGTTAGGCTATTATACACAGCTAGCTAAGTTTATAGGTGTTTAGAACCCTTAAATTGCCCTCTAACATAAACAAAATAACGAATCATTTGAATTCAGAATGTTTAAATTTTTGTTTCGATTGGACTTATATTGAAACACACCTAAGCGTGCCTAGAAGCCTTCGTAAGTGCTAATATGAGGTTTTCATCCAGTTTGAATGCAATATGTGGCACGGCGCGATGCTTTCGGTGTATTCATTATTTATTTAAGCAGCACTTTTAGCGTTTCGGTTGCAGTTAGGCTATTATACACAGCTAGCTAAGTTTATAGGTGTTCAGAACCCTTAAATGGCCCTCTAACTTAAACAAAATAACGAATTATTTGAATACAGAATGTTTGAATTTTTCTTTCGATTGGATTCATATTGAATCACACCTAAGCGTGCCTAGAAGCCTTCGTAAGTGCTAATATGAGGTTTTCATCCAGTTTGAATGCAATATGTGGCACGGCGCGATGCTTTCGGTGTATTCATTATTTATTTAAGCAGCACTTTTAGCGTTTCGGTTGCAGTTAGGCTATTATACACAGCTAGCTAAGTTTATAGGTGTTCAGAACCCTTAAATGGCCCTCTAACATAAACAAAATAACGAATTATTTGAATACAGAATGTTTGAATTTTTCTTTCGATTGGATTCATATTGAATCACACCTAAGCGGGCATAGAAGCCTTCGTAAGTGCTAATATGAAGTTTTCATCCAGTTTGAACGCAACATGTGACTCTGCGAGATGCTTTTGGTGTACTAATTATTTATTTAAACAGTACTTTTAGCGTTTCGGTTGCAGTTGGGCTATTATACACAGTTAGCTAAGTTTATAGGTGTTCAGAACCCATAAATTGCTCTCTAACTTAAACAAAATAACGAATTATTTGAATACAGAATGTTTGAATTTTTCTTTCGATTGGATTCATATTGAATCACACCTAAGCGTGCATAGAAGCCTTTGTAAGTGCTAATATGAGGTCTTCATCCAGTTTGAATGCAATATTTGACACTGCGCGATGCCTTCGGTGTACTAATTATTTATTTAAGCAGCACTTTTAGCGTTTCGGTTGCGGTTAGGCTATTATACACAGCTAGCTAAGTTTATAGGTGTTCTGAACCCTTAGATTGCTCTCTAACTTAAACAAAATAACGAATTATTTGAATACAGAACGTTTGAATTTTTCTTTCGATTGGATTCATATTGAATCACACCTAAGCGTGCATAGAAGCCTTCGTAAGCGCTAATATGAGGTTTTCATCCAGTTTGAACGCAATATGTGACTCTGCGAGATGCTTTAGTTGTACTAATTATTTATTTAAGCATCACTTTTAGGGTTTCGGTTGCAGTTAGGCTATTATTCACAGCTAGCTAAGTTTATAGGTGTGCAGAACCCTTAATTTGCTCTCTAACTTAAACAAAATAACGAATTATTTGAAAACAGAATGTTTGAATTTTTCTTTCGATTGGATTCATATTGAATCACACCTAAGCGTGCATAGAAGCCTTCGTAAGCGCTAATATGAGGTTTTCATCCAGTTTGAACGTAATATGTGACTCTGCGAGATGCTTTCGGTGTACTAATTATTTTTTTAAGCAGCACTTTTAGCGTTTCGGTTGCAGTTAGGCTATTATACACAGCTAGCTAAGTTTATAGGTGTTCAGTACTCTTAAATTGCCCTCTAACATAAACAAAATAACGAATCATTTGAATACAGAATGTTTAAATTTTTTGTTTCGATTGGATTCAAATTGAAACACACCTAAGCGTGCCTAGAAGCCTTCGTAAGTGCTAATATGAGGTTTTCAACCTGTTTGAATGCAATATGTAACGTTGCGAGATGCTTTTGGTGTACTTATTATTTATTTAAGCAGCACTTTTAGCGTTTCGGTTGCAGTTAGGCTATTATACACAGCTAGTTAAGTTTATAGGTGTTCAGATCCCTTAAATTGCTCTCTAACTTAAACAAAATAACGAATTATTTGAATACAGAATGTTGGAATTTTTCTTTCGATTGGATTCATATTGAATCACACCTAAGCGTGCATAGAACCCTTCGTAAGCGCTAATATAAGGTTTTCATCCAGTTTGAACGCAACATGTGACTCTGCGAGATGCTTTCGGTGTACTAATTATTTATTTAAGCAGCACTTTTAGCGTTTCGGTTGCAGTTAGGCTATTATACACAGCTAGCTAAGTTTATAGGGGTTCAGATCCCTTAAATTGCTCTCTAATTTAAACAAAATAACGAATTATTTGAATAGAATATGTTTGAATTTTTGTTTCGATTGTATTCACATTGAAACACACCTACGCCTGCCTAGAAGCTTTCGTAAGTGTTAATATGAGATTTTCAATCTATTCGAATGCAATATGTGACGTTGCGAGATGCTTTTGGTGTACTTATTATTCATTTAAGTAGCATTTTTAGCGTTTCGGTTGCAGTTAGGCTATTATACACAGCTAGCTAAGTTTATAGGTGTTCAGAACCCTTAAATTGCCCTCTAACATAACAAAATAACGAATTATTTGAATACAGAATGTTTGAATATTTCTTTCGATTGGATTCATATTGAATCACACCTAAGCGTGCCTAGAAGCCTTTGTAATGCAAATATGAGGTTTTCATCCAGCTTGAACGCAATATGTGACTCTGCAAGATGCTTTTGGTGTACTAATTATTTATTTAAGCAGTACTTTTAGCCTTTCGGTTGCAGTTAGGCTATTGTACACAGCTAGCTAAGTTTATAGGTGTTCAGAACCCTTAAATTGCACTCTAACGTAAACAAAATAACGAATCATTTGGATACAGAATGTTTGAATTTTTGTTTTGATTGGATTCATATTGAAACACACCTAAGCGTGCCTAGAAGCCTTCGTAAGTGCTAATATGAGGTTTTCAACCTGTTAGAATGCAATATGTGACGTTGCGAGATGCTTTTGGTGTACTTATTATTCATTTATGCAGCACTTTTAGCGTTTCGGTTGCAGTTAGGCTATTATACACAGCTAGCTAAGTTTATAGGTGTTTAGAACCCTTAAATTGCCCTCTAACATAAACAAAATAACGAATCATTTGAATTCAGAATGTTTAAATTTTTGTTTCGATTGGACTTATATTGAAACACACCTAAGCGTGCCTAGAAGCCTTCGTAAGTGCTAATATGAGGTTTTCATCCAGTTTGAATGCAATATGTGGCACGGCGCGATGCTTTCGGTGTATTCATTATTTATTTAAGCAGCACTTTTAGCGTTTCGGTTGCAGTTAGGCTATTATACACAGCTAGCTAAGTTTATAGGTGTTCAGAACCCTTAAATGGCCCTCTAACTTAAACAAAATAACGAATTATTTGAATACAGAATGTTTGAATTTTTCTTTCGATTGGATTCATATTGAATCACACCTAAGCGTGCCTAGAAGCCTTCGTAAGTGCTAATATGAGGTTTTCATCCAGTTTGAATGCAATATGTGGCACGGCGCGATGCTTTCGGTGTATTCATTATTTATTTAAGCAGCACTTTTAGCGTTTCGGTTGCAGTTAGGCTATTATACACAGCTAGCTAAGTTTATAGGTGTTCAGAACCCTTAAATGGCCCTCTAACATAAACAAAATAACGAATTATTTGAATACAGAATGTTTGAATTTTTCTTTCGATTGGATTCATATTGAATCACACCTAAGCGGGCATAGAAGCCTTCGTAAGTGCTAATATGAAGTTTTCATCCAGTTTGAACGCAACATGTGACTCTGCGAGATGCTTTTGGTGTACTAATTATTTATTTAAACAGTACTTTTAGCGTTTCGGTTGCAGTTGGGCTATTATACACAGTTAGCTAAGTTTATAGGTGTTCAGAACCCATAAATTGCTCTCTAACTTAAACAAAATAACGAATTATTTGAATACAGAATGTTTGAATTTTTCTTTCGATTGGATTCATATTGAATCACACCTAAGCGTGCATAGAAGCCTTTGTAAGTGCTAATATGAGGTCTTCATCCAGTTTGAATGCAATATTTGACACTGCGCGATGCCTTCGGTGTACTAATTATTTATTTAAGCTGCAGTTTTAGCGTTTCGGTTGCAGTTAGGCTATTATACACTGCTAGCTAAGTTTATAGTCGTTCAGAACCCTTAAATTGCTCTCTAACTTAAATAAAATAACGAATTATTTGAATACAGAATGTTTGAATTTTTTTTTTCGATTGGATTCATATTGAATCACACCTAAGCGTGCATAGAAGCCTTCGTAAGCGCTAATATAAGGTTTTCATCCAGTTTGAACGCAACATGTGACTCTGCGAGATGCTTTCGGTGTACTAATTATTTATTTAAGCATTACTTTTAGCTTTTCGGTTGCAGTTAGGCTATTATACACAGCTAGCTAAGTTTATAGGTGTTCAGTACTCTTAAATTGCCCTCTAACATAAACAAAATAACGAATCATTTGAATACAGAATGTTTAAATTTTTGTTTTGATTGGATTCAAATTGAAACACACCTAAGCGTGCCTAGAAGCCTTCGTAAGTGCTAATATGAGGTTTTCAACCTGTTTGAATGCAATATGTAACGTTGCGAGATGCTTTTGGTGTACTTATTATTCATTTAAGCAGCACTTTTAGCGTTTCGGTTGCAGTTAGGCTATTATACACAGCTAGTTAAGTTTATAGGTGTTCAGATCCCTTAAATTGCTCTCTAACTTAAACAAAATAACGAATTATTTGAATACAGAATGTTGGAATTTTTCTTTCGATTGGATTCATATTGAATCACACCTAAGCGTGCATAGAACCCTTCGTAAGCGCTAATATAAGGTTTTCATCCAGTTTGAACGTAACATGTGACTCTGCGAGATGCTTTCGGTGTACTAATTATTTATTTAAGCAGCAGTTTTAGCGTTTCGGTTGCGGTTAGGCTATTATACAGAGCTAGCTAAGTTTATAGGTGTTCTGAACCCTTAGATTGCTCTCTAACTTAAACAAAATAACGAATTATTTGAATACAGAACGTTTGAATTTTTCTTTCGATTGGATTTATATTGAATCACACCTAAGCGTGCATAAAAGCTTTCGTAAGCGCTAATATGAGGTTTTCATCCAGTTTGAACGCAATATGTGACTCTGCGAGATGCTTTCGTTGTACTAATTATTTATTTAAGCATCACTTTTAGCGTTTCGGTTGCAGTTAGGCTATTATACACAGCTAGCTAAGTTTATAGGTGTTCAGAACCCTTAAATTGCTCTCTAACTTAAACAAAATAACGAATTATTTGAATACAGAATGTTGGAATTTTTCTTTCGATTGGATTCATATTGAATCACACCTAAGCGTGCATAGAACCCTTCGTAAGCGCTAATATAAGGTTTTTATCCAGTTTGAACGTAACATGTGACTCTGCGAGATGCTTTCGGTTTACTAATTATTTATTTAAGCAGCAGTTTTAGCGTTTCGGTTGCGGTTAGGCTATTATACAGAGCTAGCTAAGTTTATAGGTGTTCTGAACCCTTAGATTGCTCTCTAACTTAAACAAAATAACGAATCATTTGAATACAGAATGTTTGAATTTTTGTTTCGATTGGATTCATATTGAAACACACCTAAGCGTGCCTAGAAGCTTGCGTAAGTGCTAATATGAGGTTTTCAACCTGTTTCAATGCAATATGTGACGTTGCGAGATTTTTTTGGTGTACTTATTATTCATTTAAGCAGCACTTTTAGCGTTTCGGTTGCAGTTAGGCTATTATAACAGCTAGCTAAGTTTATAGGTGTTCAGAACCCTTAAATTGCCCTCTAACATAAACAAAATAACGAATCATTTGAATACAGGATGTTTGAATTTTTGTTTCGATTGGATTCATATTGAATCACACCTAAGCGTGCCTAGAAGCCTTCGTAAGTGCTACTATGAGGTTTTCAACCTGTTTCAATGCAATATGTGACGTTGCAAGATGCTTTTGGTGTACTTATTATTCATTTAAGCAGCACTTTTAGCGTTTCGGTTGCAGTTAGGTTATTATACACAGCTAGCTAAGTTTATAGGTGTCCAGAACCCTTAAATTGCCCTCTAACATAAACAAAATAACGAATCATTTGAATACATGATGTTTGAATTTTTGTTTCGATTGGATTCATATTGAATCACACCTAAGCGTGCCTAGAAGCCTTCGTAAGTGCTAATATGAGGTGTTCAACCTGTTTGAATGCAATATGTGACTTTGCGAGGTGCTTTTGGTGTACTTATTATTCTTTTAAGCAGCACTTTTAGCGTTTCGGTTGCAGTTAGGCTATTATACACAGCTAGCTAGGTTTATAGGTGTTCAGAACCCTTAAATTTTTCTCTAACTTAAACAAAATATCGAATTATTTGAATACAGAATGTTTGAATTTTTCTTTCGATTGGATTCATATTGAATCACACTTAAGCGTGCCTAGAAGCCTTCGTAAGTGCTAATATGAAGCTTTCAACCTGTTTGAATGCAATATGTGACGTTGCGCGATGCTTTTGGTGTACCTATTATTCATTTAAGCAGCACTTTTAGTGTTTCGGTTGCAGTTAGGCTATTATACACAGCTAGCTAACTTTATAGGTGTTCAGAAACCTTAAATTGCCCTCTAACTTAAACAAAATAACGAATTATTTGAATACAGAATGTTTGAATTTTTCTTTCGATTGAATTCATATTGAATCACACCTAAGCGAGCCTAGAAGCCTTCGTAAGCGCTAATATGAGGTTTTCATCCAGTTTTAACGCTATATGTGACACTGCGAGATGCTTTCGGTGTACTAATTATTTATTTAAGCAGCAGTTTTAGCGTTTCGGTTGCAGTTAGGCTATTATACACAGCTAGTTAAGTTTATAGGTTTTCAGATCCCTTAAATTGTTTTCTAACTTAAACAAAATATTGAATTATTTGTATACAGAATGTTTGAATTTTTCTTTCGATTGGATTCATATTGAATCACATCTAAGCGTGCCTAGAAGCCTTTGTAAGTGCTAATATGGAGTTTTCATCCAGTTTGAAAGCAATATGTGACACTGTGCGATTCTTTCGGTGTACTAATTATTTATTTAAGCAGCAGTTTTAGCGTTTCGGTTGCAGTTAGGCTATTATACACTGCTAGCTAAGTTTATAGTCGTTCAGAACCCTTAAATTGCTCTCTAACTTAAACAAAATAACGAATTATTTGAATACAGAATGTTGAAATTTTTCTTTCGATTGGATTCATATTGAATCACACCTAAGCGTGCATAGAACCCTTCGTAAGCGCTAATATAAGGTTTTCATCCAGTTTGAACGCAACATGTGACTCTGCGAGATGCTTTCGGTGTACTAATTATTTATTTAAGCAGCAGTTTTAGCGTTTCGGTTGCAGTTAGGCTATTATACAGAGCTAGCTAAGTTTATAGGTGTTCTGAACCCTTAGATTGCTCTCTAACTTAAACAAAATAACGAATTATTTGAATACAGAACGTTTGAATTTTTCTTTCGATTGGATTCATATTGAATCACACCTAAGCGTGCATAGAAGCTTTCGTAAGCGCTAATATGAGGTTTTCATCCAGTTTGAACGCAATATGTGACTCTGCGAGATGCTTTCGTTGTACTAATTATTTATTTAAGCATCACTTTTAGCGTTTCGGTTGCAGTTAGGCCATTATACACAGCTAGCTAAGTTTATAGGTGTTCAGAACCCTTAAATTGCTCTCTAACTTAAACAAAATAACGAATTATTTGAATACAGAATTTTGGAATTTTTCTTTCGATTGGATTCATATTGAATCACACCTCAGCGTGCATAGAACCCTTCGTAAGCGCTAATATAAGGTTTTTATCCAGTTTGAACGTAACATGTGACTCTGCGAGATGCTTTCGGTGTACTAATTATTTATTTAAGCAGCAGTTTTAGCGTTTCGGTTGCGGTTAGGCTATTATACAGAGCTAGCTAAGTTTATAGGTGTTCTAAACCCTTAGATTGTGTCTCTAACTTAAACAAAATAACGAATCATTTGAATACAGAATGTTTGAATTTTTGTTTCGATTGGATTCATATTGAATCACACCTAAGCGTGCCTAGAAGCCTTCGTAAGTGCTAATATGAGGTGTTCAACCTGTTTGAATGCAATATGTGACTTTGCGAGGTGTTTTTGGTGTACTTATTATTCTTTTAAGCAGCACTTTTAGCGTTTCGGTTGCAGTTAGGCTATTATACACAGCTAGCTAGGTTTATAGGTGTTCAGAACCCTTAAATTTTTCTCTAACTTAAACAAAATATCGAATTATTTGAATACAGAATGTTTGAATTTTTCTTTCGATTGGATTCATATTGTATCACACTTAAGCGTGCCTAGAAGCCTTCGTAAGTGCTAATATGAAGCTTTCAACCTGTTTGAATGCAATATGTGACGTTGCGCGATGCTTTTGGTGTACCTATTATTCATTTAAGCAGCACTTTTAGTGTTTCGGTTGCAGTTAGGCTATTATACACAGCTAGCTAACTTTATAGGTGTTCAGAAACCTTAAATTGCTCTCTAACTTAAACAAAATAACGAATTATTTGAATACAGAATGTTTGAATTTTTCTTTCGATTGAATTCATATTGAATCACACCTAAGCGAGCCTAGAAGCCTTCGTAAGCGCTAATATGAGGTTTTCATCCAGTTTTAACGCTATATGTGACACTGCGAGATGCTTTCGGTGTACTAATTATTTATTTAAGCAGCAGTTTTAGCGTTTCGGTTGCAGTTAGGCTATTATACACAGCTAGTTAAGTTTATAGGTTTTCAGATCCCTTAAATTGTTTTCTAACTTAAACAAAATATTGAATTATTTGTATACAGAATGTTTGAATTTTTCTTTCGATTGGATTCATATTGAATCACACCTAAGCGTGCCTAGAAGCCTTTGTAAGTGCTAATATGGAGTTTTCATCCAGTTTGAAAGCAATATGTGACACTGTGCGATTCTTTCGGTGTACTAATTATTTATTTAAGCAGCAGTTTTAGCGTTTCGGTTGCAGTTAGGCTATTATACACTGCTAGCTAAGTTTATAGTCGTTCAGAACCCTTAAATTGCTCTCTAACTTAAACAAAATAACGAATTATTTGAATATAGATTGTTTGAATTATTCTTTCGATTGGATTCATATTGCATCACACCTAAGCGTGCCTAGAAGCCTTTGTAAGTGTTAGTATGAGGTCTTCATCCAGTTTGAATGCAATATGTGACACTGCGCGATGCCTTCGGTGTACTAATTATTTATTTAAGCAGCAGTTTTAGCGTTTCGGTTGCAGTTAGGCTATTATACACTGCTAGCTAAGTTTATAGTCGTTCAGAACCCTTAAATTGCTCTCTAACTTAAACAAAATAACGAATTATTTGAATACAGAATGTTTGAATTTTTCTTTCGATTGGATTCATATTGAATCACACCTAAGCGTGCATAGAAGCCTGCGTAAGCGCTAATATAAGGTTTTCATCCAGTTTGAACGCAACATGTGACTCTGCGAGATGCTTTCGGTGTACTAATTATTTATTTAAGCATTACTTTTAGCGTTTCGGTTGCAGTTAGGCTATTATACACAGCTAGCTAAGTTTATAGGTGTTCAATACCCTTAACTTGCCCTCTAACATAAACAAAATAACGAATCATTTGAATACAGAATGTTTAAAATTTTGTTTCGATTGGATTCATATTGAATCACACCTAAGCGTGCCTAAAAGCCTTCGTAAGTGCTAATATGAGGTTTTCAACCTGTTTGAATGCAATATGTAACGTTGCTAGATGCCTTTGGTGTACTTATTATTCATTTAAGCAGCACTTTTAGCGTTTCGTTGCAGTTAGGCTATTATACACAGCTAGTTAAGTTTATAGGTGTTCAGATCCCTTAAATTGCTCTCTAACTTAAACAAAATAACAAATTATTTGAATACAGAATGTTTGAATTTTTCTTTCGATTGGATTCATATTGAATCACACCTAAGCGTGCCTAGAAGCCTTCGTAAGTGCTAATATGAGGTGTTCAACCTGTTTGAATGCAATATGTGACTTTGCGAGGTGCTTTTGGTGTACTTATTATTCTTTTAAGGTGCCCTTTTAGCGTTTCGGTTGCAGTTAGGCTATTATACACGGCTAGCTAGGTTTATAGGTGTTCAGAACCCTTACATTTTTCTCTAACTTAAACAAAATATCGAATTATTTGAATACAGAATGTTTGAATTTTTCTTTCGATTGGATTCATATTGAATCACACTTAAGCGTGCCTAGAAGCCTTCGTAAGTGCTAATATGAAGCTTTCAACCTGTTTGAATGCAATATGTGACGTTGCGCGATGCTTTTGGTGTACCTATTATTCATTTAAGCAGCACTTTTAGTGTTTCGGTTGCAGTTAGGCTATTATACACAGCTAGCTAACTTTATAGGTGTTCAGAAACCTTAAATTGCTCTCTAACTTAAACAAAATAACGAATTATTTGAATACAGAATGTTTGAATTTTTCTTTCGATTGAATTCATATTGAATCACACCTAAGCGAGCCTAGAAGCCTTCGTAAGCGCTAATATGAGGTTTTCATCCAGTTTTAACGCTATATGTGACACTGCGAGATGCTTTCGGTGTACTAATTATTTATTTAAGCAGCAGTTTTAGCGTTTCGGTTGCAGTTAGGCTATTATACACAGCTAGTTAAGTTTATAGGTTTTCAGATCCCTTAAATTGTTTTCTAACTTAAACAAAATATTGAATTATTTGTATACAGAATGTTTGAATTTTTCTTTCGATTGGATTCATATTGAATCACACCTAAGCGTGCCTAGAAGCCTTTGTAAGTGCTAATATGGAGTTTTCATCCAGTTTGAAAGCAATATGTGACACTGTGCGATTCTTTCGGTGTACTAATTATTTATTTAAGCAGCAGTTTTAGCGTTTCGGTTGCAGTTAGGCTATTATACACTGCTAGCTAAGTTTATAGGTGTTCAGAACCCTTAAATTGCTCTCTAACTTAAACAAAATAACGAATTATTTGAATATAGATTGTTTGAATTATTCTTTCGATTGGATTCATATTGAATCACACCTAAGCGTGCCTAGAAGCCTTTGTAAGTGTTAGTATGAGGTCTTCATCCAGTTTGAATGCAATATGTGACACTGCGCGATGCCTTCGGTGTACTAATTATTTATTTAAGCAGCAGTTTTAGCGTTTCGGTTGCAGTTAGGCTATTATACACTGCTAGCTAAGTTTATAGTCGTTCAGAACCCTTAAATTGCTCTCTAACTTAAACAAAATAACGAATTATTTGAATACAGAATGTTTGAATTTTTCTTTCGATTGGATTCATATTGAATCACACCTAAGCGTGCATAGAAGCCTGCGTAAGCGCTAATATAAGGTTTTCATCCAGTTTGAACGCAACATGTGACTCTGCGAGATGCTTTCGGTGTACTAATTATTTATTTAAGCATTACTTTTAGCGTTTCGGTTGCAGTTAGGCTATTATACACAGCTAGCTAAGTTTATAGGTGTTCAATACCCTTAACTTGCCCTCTAACATAAACAAAATAACGAATCATTTGAATACAGAATGTTTAAATTTTTGTTTCGATTGGATTCATATTGAATCACACCTAAGCGTGCCTAGAAGCCTTCGTAAGTGCTAATATGAGGTTTTCAACCTGTTTGAATGCAATATGTAACTTTGCGAGATGCCTTTGGTTTACTTATTATTCATTTAAGCAGCACTTTTAGCGTTTCGGTTGCAGTTAGGCTATTATACACAGCTAGTTAAGTTTATAGGTGTTCAGATCCCTTAAATTGCTCTCTAACTTAAACAAAATAACAAATTATTTGAATACAGAATGTTTGAATTTTTCTTTCGATTGGATTCATATTGAATCACACCTAGGCGTGCCTAGAAGCCTTCGTAAGTGCTAATATGAGGTGTTCAACCTGTTTGAATGCAATATATGACTTTGCGAGGTGCTTTTGGTGTACTTATTATTTTTTTAAGCAGCAGTTTTAGCGTTTCGGTTGCAGTTAGGCTATTATACACAGCTAGTTAAGTTTATAGGTGTTCAGAACCCTTAAATTGCCCAATAACATAAACAAAATAACGAATCATTTGAATACAGAATGTTTAAATTTTTGTTTCGATTGGATTCATATTGAATCACACCTAAGCGTGCCTAGAAGCCTTCGTAAGTGCTAATATGAGGTTTTCAACCTGTTTGAATGCAATATGTAACTTTGCGAGATGCCTTTGGTTTACTTATTATTCATTTAAGCAGCACTTTTAGCGTTTCGGTTGCAGTTAGGCTATTATACACAGCTAGTTAAGTTTATAGGTGTTCAGAACCCTTAAATTGCCCAATAACATAAACAAAATAACGAATCATTTGAATACAAAATGTTTGAATTTTTGTTTCGATTGGATTCTTATTGAAGCACACCTAAGCGTGCCCAGAAGCTTTCGTAAGTGTTAATGCGAGGTTTTCAATCTGTTCGAATGCAATATGTGACACTGGGCGATTCTTTCGGTGTACTAATTATTTATTTAAGCAGCAGTTTTAGCGTTTCGGTTGAAGTTATACTATTATACACAGCTATTAAGTTTATAGGTGTTCAGATCCCTTAAATTGTTCTCCAACTTAAACAAAATAACGAATTATTTGTATACAGAATGTTTGAATTCTTCTATCGATTGGATTCATATTGAATTACACCTAAGCGAGCCTAGAAGCCTTTGTGAGTGCTAATATGAAGTTTTCATCCAGTTTGAAAGCAATATGTGACACTGCGCGATTCTTTCGGTGTACTAATTATTTATTTAAGCAGCAGTTTTAGCGTTTCGGTTGCAGTTAGGCTATTATACACAGCTAGTTAAGTTTATAGGTGTTCAGATCCCTTAAATTGTCCTCTAACTTAAACAAAATAACAAATTATTTGTATACAGAATGTTTGAATTTCTCTTTCGACTGGATTTATATTGAATCACACCTAAGCGTGCCTAGAAGCCTTTGTAAGTGCTAATATGAAGTTTTCATCCAGTTTGAAAGCAATATCTGACACTGCGCGATTATTTCGGTGTACTAATTATTTATTTAAGCAGCAGTTTTAGCGTTTCAGTTGCAGTTAGGCTATTATACACTGCTAGCTAAGTTTATAGTCGTTCAGAACCCTTAAATTGCTCTCTAACTTAACCAAAATAACGAATTACTTGAATACAGAATGTTTGAATTTTTCTTTCGATTGGATTCATATTGAATCACACCTAAGCGTGCCTAGAAGCCTTTGTAAGTGCTAATATGAGGTCTTCATCCAGTTTGAATGTAATATGTGACGTTGCGAGATGCTTTTGGTGTACTTATTATTCATTTAAGCAGCACTTTTAGCGTTTCGGTTGCAGTTAGGCAATTATACACAGCTAGCTAAGTTTATAGGTGTTCAGATCCCTTAAATTGTTCTCTAAGTTAAACAAAATAACGAATTATTTGAATACAAAATGTTTAAATTTTTGTTTCGATTGGATTCATATTGAAACACACCTAAGCGTTCCTAGAAGCCTTCGTACGTGCTAGTATGAGGTTTTCATCCAGTTTGAAAGCAATATCTTACACTGCGAGATGCTTTCGGTGTACTAATGTTTTATTTAAGCAGCACTTTTAGCGTTTCGGTTGCAGTTAGGCTATTATACACATCTAGCTAAGTTTATAGGTGTTCAGAACCCTTAAATTGCCTTCTACCATAAACAAAATAACGAATTATTTGAATACAGAATGTATGAACTTTTCTTTCGATTGAATTGATATTCAATCACACCTAAGCTGCCTAGAAGCCTTCGTAAGTGCTAATATGAGGTTTTCAAACAGTTTGAATGCAATATGTGAGGTTGCGAGATACTTTTGGTGTACTTATTATTTATTTAAGCAAAACGTTCAGCGTTTCGGTTGCAGTTAGGCCATTATACACAGCTAGCTATGTTTATAGGTGTTCAGAACCCTTAAATTGCTCTCTAACTTAAACAAAATAACGAATTATTTGAATATAGATCGTTTTAATCCTTCTTTCGATTGGATTCTTATTGAATCACAATTAAGCGTGCCTAGAAGCCTTCGTAAGTGCTAATATGAGGTTTTCAACCAGTTTGTATGCAATATGTGACGTTGCGAGTTGCTCTTGGTGCACTTATTAATCGTTTAAACAGCACTTTTAGCGTTTCGGTTGCAGTTAGGATTTTCTACACAGCTAGTCATGTTTATAGACGTTTAGAGCTCTGAAATTGCTCTCTAACGTAAACCAAATTACGAATTATTTGGATACAGAATGTTTGAATTTTTGTTTCGATTGATTTAATATTGATTCACACCTAAGCGTGCCTAGAAGCCTTCGTAAGTGCTAATATGAGGATTTCATCCAGTTTGAATGCAATATGAGACACTGGGAGATGATTTCGAAGTACTCATTACTTATTTAAGCAGCACTTTTAGCGTTTTGGTTGCAGTTAGGCTATTATACACAGCTAGCTAAGTTTATAGGTATTTAGAACCCTTAAATTCCTCTTCAACGTAAACAAGATAACGAATTATTAGAATACAAAATGTTTGAATTTTTGTTTCGATTGATTTCATATTGATTCACACCTAAGCGTGCCTAGAAACCTTCGTAATTGCTTATATGAAGTTTTCAACCAGTTTGAATGCAATATGTGACACTGCGAGATGCTTTCGGTTTTCTAATTATTTATTTAAGAAGCCCTTTTATCGTTTCGGTTGCAGTTAGGCTATCATATACAGCTAGCTAAGTTTATAGGTGTCCAGAACCCTTAAATTGCTTTTTAACTTAAACAAAATAACGAATTAATTGAATACAGATTGTTTGAATTTTTGTTTCGATTGATTTCATATTGATTCACACCTAAGCGTGAATAGAAGCCTTCGTAAGTGCTTATATGAGGTTTTCAACCAGTTTGAATGCAATATGTGAAGTTGCGAGATGCTTTTGGTGTACTTTATATTTATTTAGGCAGCACTTTTAGCGTTTCGGTTGCAGTTAGGCTATTATACACAGTTAGCTATGTTTATAGGTGTTCACAACACTTAAATTGCTCTCTAACATAAACAAAATAACGAATTATTTGAAAACAGAATGTTTGAATTTTTGTTTCGATTGATTTCATATTGATTCACACCTAAGCGTGCCTATAAGCCTTCGTAAGTGCTAATACGAGGTTTTCATCCAGTTTGATTGCAATGTGTGACACTGCGAGATGCTTTCGGTGTACTAATTATTTATTTGAGCAGCACTTTTAGCGTTTTGGTTGCAGTTAGGCTATTATACACAGCTAGCTAAGTTTATAGGTGTTCAGAACCCATAAATTGCCCTCTAAGATAAACAAAATAACGAATCATTTGAATACAGAATGTTTGAACTTTTGTTTTGATTGGATTTATATTGAAACACACCTAAGCGTGCCTAGAAGCCTTCGTAAGTGCTAATATGATTTTTTCAACCTGTTAGAATTCAGTATGTGACGTTGCGAGTGGCTTTTGGTGTACTTATTATTCATTTAAGCAGCACTTTTAGCGTTTCGGTTGCAGTTAGGCTATTATACACAGCTAGCTAAGGTTATAGGTGTTCAGAACCCTTAAATTGCCCTCAAACAAAAACAAAATAACGAATCATTTGAATACAGAATGTTTGAATTTTTCTTTCGATTGGATTCATATTGAGTCACTCCTAAGCGTGCATAGAAGCCTTCGTAAGCGCTAATAAGGGGTTTTCATCCAGTTTGAAGCCAATATGTAACTCTGCGAGATTCTTTCGGTGTACTAATTATTTATTTAAGCAGCACATTTAGCGTTTCGGTTACAGTTAGGCTATTACACACAGCTAGCTAAGGTTATAGGTGTTCAGAACCCTTAAATTGCCCTCAAACAAAAACAAAATAACGAATCATTTAAATACAGAATGTTTGAATTTTTGTTTCGATTGGATTCATATTGAAACACACCTAAGCGTGCCTACAAGCTACACAGCTAGCAATGTTTATAGACGTTTAAAGCTCTGAAATTGCTCTCTAACATAAACAAAATTACAGGTTATTTGAATACAGATTGTTTGTATTTTTCTTTCGATTGGGTTCATATTGAAACACACCTAAGCGTGTCTAGAAGCCTTCGTAAGTGCTAATATGAGGTTTCCATCTAGTTTGAATGTAATAAGTGACACTGCGAGATGCTTTCGGTGTACTTATTATTTATTTAAGCAGCAATTTTGGAGTTTCGGTTGCAGTTAAGTTATTATACACAGCTAGCTATGTTTATAGGTGTTCAAAACCATTAAATTGCTCTCTAACATAAACAAAATAACGAATTATTTGAATACAGAATGTTTGAATTTTTGTTTCGATTGGATTAAGTTGAAACACACCTAAGCGTGTCTAGAAGCTTCCGTAAGTGCTAATATGAGGTTTTCATCCAGTTTGACTGCAATATGTGACACTACGAGATGTTTTCGGTGCTCTAATTATTTATTTAAGAAGCACTTTTATCGTTTCGGTTGCAGTTAGGCTATCATACACAGCTAGCTAAGTTTATAGATGTCCAGAACCCTTAAATTGCTTTTTAACTTAAACAAGATAACGAATTATTTGAATACAGATTGTTTGAATTTTTGTTTCGATTGGATTAAGTTGAAACACACCTAAGCGTGCTTAGAGGCTTTCCTAAGTGCTTATATGAGGTTTTCAACCAGTTTGAATGCAATATGTGACGTTGCGAGATGCTTTTTTGTACTTATTATTTATTTAAGCAGCACTTTTAGCGTTTCGGTTGCAGTTAGGCTATTATACACAGTTAGCTATGTTTATAGGTGTTCACAACACTTAAATATATCCCTAACGTCCCTAACGTCCCTAACGTCCCAGATGTCCCAGATGCCCCATTTGTCTCTACCGTCTCACACGTCTCAGATGTCCCATATGTCTCCAACGTCCCAGACGTCCTAGATGTCCCACATGTCTTTAACGTCCCAGACGGCCTAGATTTCCCATATGCCCTAACGTACCAGACGTCCCAGACGTCCTAGATGTCCCATATGTCTCTAACGTACCAGACGTCCTAGATATCCCGTATGTCCCTAACGTCCCAGACGTCCCAGATGTCCCATATGTCCCTAACGTCCCACACGTCACAGATGTTCCATATGTCCCTAACGTCCCTAACGTCCCAGACGTCCCAGATTTCCCATATGTCCCTAATGTCCCAGACGTCCCAGACGTCCTAGATGTCCCATATGTCCTTAACGTCCCAAACGTTCTATATATCCTATATGCCCCTAACGTCCCTAACGTCCCAGACGTCCCAGATGTCCCATATGTTCCTAACGTCCCACACGTCCCAGATGTCCCATATGTCTCCAACGTCCCAGACGTTCTAAATGTCCCACATGTCTTTAACGTCCCAGACGACCTAGATTTCCCATATGTCTCTAACGTCCCAGACGCCCTAGAAGTCCCATATGTCCCTAACCTCCCAAACGTCCTAGATGCCCCATACGTCCCTAACGTCCCAGACGTCCTAAAAGTCCCATATGTCCCTAACGTCTCAGACGTCCTAGATGTCCCATATATCCCTAACGTCCCAGACGACCTAGAAGTCCCATATGTCCCTAACGTCCCAGACGTCCTAGATGTGCTATATGTCCCTAACGTCCCAGACGTTTCAGACGTCCTAGATGTCCCATATGTCCCTAACGTCCCAGATGTCCCAAGTGTACCTAACGTCCCAGACGTCCCAGACGTCCCATATGTCCCTAACTTTCTAGATGTCCCATATGTCCTTATCGTCCAAGACGTCCCAGATGCCCCATACGTCCCTAAAGGCCTGACTTCCTTGATGTCTTATAAGCTCCTAACGTCCAAGAAGACCCAGATGTCCCATTTGTCCCTAACGTCCAAAACGTCCTAGATGTCTCATATGACCCAAACGTCCCAGACGTCTTAGATGTCCCATATGTTCCTAATGTCCCAGACGTTCCAGATGTCCCATATGTACTTAACATCCCAGACGTCCTAGATGCGCTATATGTCCCTAACGTCCCAGACGTCCCAGATGTCCCATATGTCTTTAACGTCCAAGACGTACCAGACGTCCTAGATGTTTCAAACGTCCCTAACTTCCCAGACGTCCCAGACGTCCTAGATGTCCCATATGTCCCTAATGTGCCAATCGTCTTAGATGTCTCATATGTTTCTAACGTCCCATACGTCCCAGACGTCCTAGATGTCTATATGTCCCTAACGTCCGAGGCGTCCCAGACGTCCTAAATGCCCCATGTCACTAACTTCCCAGACGTTCTAGATGACCCATATGTCCCTAACGTCTCAGAGGTCTTAGATGTCCCATATGTTACTCACGTCCCAGAAGTCATAGATGCCCCATATGTCCCTAACATCCCAGACGTCCCAGACGTCCTATATGTCCCACATGTCCTTAACGTCCCAGACGTCTTAGATGTCCTGTATGTCCTTAACGTCCTAGACGTCCCATATGTTCCATATGTCAGCAACGTTTCAGACGTCGATAATCCCCTATATGTCCCATGTGTCCCTAACGTCCCAAACGTCCTAGATGTCCTATATGTCCTTAGCGTCCCAGACGTCCCAGACGTCCTAGATGTCTTATATGTCCCTAACGTCCCAGACGTCCTAGATGTCCCATATGTCCCTAACGTCCCAGACGTCCCAGATGTCCCACATGTCCTTAACGTCCTTGACGTCCCAGGCGTCCTAGATGTCCCATATGTCCCTAACGTCCCAGACGTCCCAAATGTCCCATATGTCCCTAACGTCCCAGACGTCCCAGACGTCTTAGTTGTCCCATATGTCATTAACGTCTTAGACGTCCCAGCCGTCCCAGATGTCCCATATGTCCCTAACGTCCCAGACGTCCCAGATGTCCCATATGTCCCTAACGTCCCAGACGATTCAGATGTCCCATATGTCCCTAACGTCCCAGACGTCCCAGATGTCCTAGATGTCCCATATGTCCCTAACGTTTCAGACGTCCCAGACGCCCTAGATGTCCCATATGTCCTTAACATCCCAGACGTCTTAGATGTCCTATACATCCCTAACGTCCCAGACGTCGCAGACGTCCTAGATTTCCCATACGTCTCTAACGTCCCAGACGTCCTAGATGTTTCATATGTCCTTAACGTCCCAGCATTCCTAGATGTCCCATATGTCCCTAACGTCCCAGACTTTTGGGACCTCCTAGATGTCTTATATATCCCTAACGCACCAGACGTCCCAGACGTCCCAGATGTCCCATTTGTTCTTAACGTCCCAGACGGCCTAGATGTCCCACACGTCCTTAACGTTTCAGAGGGAATAGATTTCCCATATGTCAGTAACGTCCCAGACGTCCCAGACGTTGTAAATGTCCCATATGTTCCTAACGTCCCAAGCGTCCTCGATGTTCCATATGTCCCTAACGTCCCAGACGTTTCAGACTTCCCTGATGTCCCATACGTTCCTAACGTCCCAGACGTCCAAGAAGCCCCATATGTTTCTAACGTCCCCCACGTTCTAGATGTCCCATATGACCCTAATATCCCAGACGTCCTAGAAGTCCCACATGTCCCTTACGTCCCAGACGTCCTAGATGTCCCATATGTCGCTAACGTCCTTGACGTCTCAGACGTCCTAGACGTCTTATATGTCCCTAACGTCTCAGACGTCCCGGATGTCCTTTATGTCCCAAACATTCCAGACGTCCCAGCTGTCCCATATGTCCCTAACGTCCCAGACGTCTTAGACGTCTTATATGTCCCTAACGTCTCAGACGTCTCGGATGTCCCTTATGTCCCTAACGTCCCAGACGTCCCAGATGACCCATATGTCTCTAACGTCCCAGACGTCTCAGATTTACCGTATGTCCCATATGTCCTTAACGTCCCAGACGTCCTAGATGTCCTATATGTCCCTAACGTCCTAGACGTCTCAGATGTCGCATGTATCCCTAACGTCCCAGACGTCCCAGATGTCAAATGTGTCCCTAACTTCCCAGACGTCCTGGATGTCCTGTATGTCCCTACCGTCCCATACGTCCTCAATGTCCCATATGTCCCTAACGTCCCAGACGTCCCAGATTTCCTATACGTCCCTAACGTTCCAGACGTCCCAGATGTCCCATATGTCCCTAATGTCCCAGACGTCCCAGATGTCCTATACGTCCCTAACGTCCCATACGTCCTTAATGTCCCATATGTCTCTAACGTCTTAGACGTCCCAGATGTCCTATACGTCTCTAACGTCCCAGACGTCTCAGATGTCCCATTGGTCTTATATGTCCCTAACGTACCAGACGTCCTAGATGTCCTATATGTTCCTAACGTCCCATACGTCTTCAAAGTCCCATATGTCCCTAACGTCCCAGACGTCCATGATGTCCTATACGTCCCTAACGTCCCAGACGTCCCAGATGTCTCATATGTCCCTAATGTCCCAACCGTCCTTGATGTCCTATATGTCCCTAACGTCCCAGACGCCCTAGATGTCCCATATGTCCCTAACGTCCCAGAGGTCCTAAATGTCCCATATGTCCCTAATGTCCCAACCATCCTTGATGTCCTATATATCCCTAACGCCCCAGACGCCCCTGATGTCCCATTTGTCCCTAACGTCCCAGACGTCCTAGATGTCCCATATGCCTCTAACGTCCCAGACGTCCTAGTTGTCCCATATGTCCCTAACGTCCCAGACGTCCATGATGTCCTATACGTCCCTAACGTCCCAGACGTCCCAGATGTCTCATATGTCCCTAAAGTCCCAACCGTCCTTGATGTCCTATATGTCCCTAACGTCCCAGACGCCCTAGATGTCCCATTTGTCCCTAACGTCCCAGACGTCCTAGATGTCCCATATGCCTCTAACGTCCCAGACGTCCTAGTTGTCCTGTATGTCCTTAACGTCCCAGACGGCCTAGATTTCTAATATGTCCCTAACGTCCCAGAGGTCCTAAATGTCCCATATGTCCCTAATGTCCCAACCATCCTTGATGTCCTATATATCCCTAACGCCCCAGACGCCCCTGATGTCCCATTTGTCCCTAACGTCCCAGACGTCCTAGATGTCCCATATGCCTCTAACGTCCCAGACGTCCTAGTTGTCCCACATGTCCTTAACGTCCCAGACGGCCTAGATTTCTAATATGTCCCTAACGTCCCAGACGTCCTAGATGTCCCATATGTCCCTAACGTCCCACACGTTTCAGATGTCCCATATGTCTCTACGTCCCAGACGTCCTAGATGTCCCACATGTTCTTAACGTCCCAGACGGCCTAGATTTCTAATATGTCCCTAACGTCCCAGACGTCCTAGATTTCCCATATGTCCCTAACGTCCCTAACGTCCCTAACGTCCCAGATGTCCCAGATGCCCCATATGTCAATAGCGTCCCACACGTATCAGATGTCTCATATGTCCTTAACGTCCAAGACGTACCAGACGTCCTAGATGTTTCATATGTCCCTAACGTCCCAGACGTCCCAGACGTCCTAGATGTCCCATATGTCGCTAATGTGCCAAACGTCTTAGAAGTCCCATATGTTTCTAACGTCCCAGACGTCCCAGACGTCCTAGATGTCTATATGTCCCTTACGTCACAGACGTCCCAGACGTCCTAGATGTCCATATATCTCTAACGTCCGAGACGTCCCAGACGTCCTAAATTCCCCATATGTCCCTAACTTCCCAGACGTTCTAGATGACCCATATGTCCCTAACGTCTTAGAGGTCCTAGATGTCCCATATGTTACTCACGTCCCAGAAGTCATAGATGACTCATATGCCCTTAACATCCCAGACGTCCCAGACGTCCTAGATGTCTATATGTCCCTTACGTCACAGACGTCCCAGACGTCCTAGATGTCCATATGTCCCTAACGTCCGAGACGTCCCAGACGTCCTAAATGCCCCATATGTCCCTAACGTCCCAGACCTCTTAGATGTCCTATATGCCCTTATCGTCCTAGACGTCCCAGATGTTCCATATGTCAGCAACGTTTCAGACGTCGAAAATGCTCTATATGTCCCATGTGTCCCTAACGTCCTAAACGTCCTAGATGTCCCATGTGTCCCTAACGTCCCAAACGTCGTAGATGTCCCATATGTCCCTAACGTCCCAGACGTCCCAGATGTCCCACATGTGCCTAACGTCCCAGACGTCCCAGACGTCCTAGATGTCCCATATGTCCCTAACGTCCCAGACGTCCCAGATGTCCCATATGTTCCTAACGTCCCAGACGTCCCAGACGTCTAAGATGTCCCATATGTCCCTAACGTCTTATACGTCCCAGACGTCCCAGATGTCCCATATGTAACTAACGTCCCAGACGTCCCAGATGTCCCATATGTTCCTAACGCCCAGACGACCCAGATGTCCCATATGTCCCTAACGTCCCAGAAATCCCAGACGTCCTAGATGTCCCATATTTCCCTAACGTCTCAGACGTCCCAGACGTCCTAGATGTCCCATATGTCCTTAACATCCCAGACGTCTTAAATGTCCTATACATCCCTAACGTCCCAGACGTCCCAGACGTCCTAGATGTCCCATATGTCCCTAACGTCCCAGACGACCCAGATGTCCCATATGTCCCTAACGTCCCAGACGTCCCAGACGTCCTAGATATCCCATATGTTCCTAACATCTCAGACGTCCCAGACGTCCTAGATATCCCATATGTCCCTAACGTCTCAGACGTCCCAGACGTCCTAGATGTCCCATATGTCCTTAATATCTCAGACGTCTTAGATGTCCGATACATCCCTAACGTCCCAGACGTCCCAGATGTCCCATATGTCCCTAACGTCCCAGACGACCCAGATGTCCCAAATGTCCCTAACGTCCTAGACGTCCCAGACGTCCTAGATATCCCATATGTCCCTAACGTCTCAGACCTCCCAGACGTCCTAGATGTCCCATATGTCCTTAACATCCCAGACGTCTTAGATGTCCTATACATCCCTAACGTCCTAGACGTCCCAGCAGTCCTAGATGTCCATATGTCCCTAACGTCCCAGACTTTTGAGACCTCCTAGATGTCTTATATGTCCCTAACGTACCAGACGTCCTAGATGTCCCATTTGTTCTTAACGTCCCAGACGTCCTAGATGTCTAATACGTCCCTAACGTTCCAGACGTCCTAGATGTCCCACACGTCCTAAACGTCTCAGACGGAATAGATTTCCCATATGATGTCCCTAACGTCCCAGACGTCCCAGACGTTGTAAATGTCCCATATGTACCTAACGTCCCAAGCGTCCTCGATGTCCCATATGTCCCTAACGTCCCAGACGTCCTAGAAGTCCCATATGTTCCTTACGTCCCCCACGTTCTAGATGTCCCATATGTCCCTAATATCCCAGACGTCCTAGAATTCTCACATGCCCCTTACGTCCCAGACGTCCTAGATGTCCAATATGTCGCTAACGTTTTTGACGTCCCAGACGTCCTAGACGTCTTATATGTCCCTAACGTCTCAGACGTCCCGGATGTCCCTTATGTCCCTAACATTCCAGACGTCCCAGATGTCCCATATGTCCCTAACGTCCCAGACGTCTTAGACGTCCTATATGTCCCTAACGTCTCAGACGTCCCGGATGTCCCTTATGTCCTTAACGTCCCAGACGTCCCAGATGTCCCATATGTCTCTAACGTCCCAGACGTCTCAGATTTAGCGTATGTCCCATATGTCCTTAACGTCCCAGACGCCCTAGATGTCCTATATGTCCCTAACGTCCTAGACGTCCCAGATGTCCCATGTATCCCTAACGTCTCAGACGTCCCAGATGCCAAATATGTCCCTAACGTCCCAGACATCCTGGATGTCCTATGTTCCTACCGTCCCATACGTCCTCAATGTCCCATATGTCCCTAACGTCCCAGACGTCCCAGATGTCCTATACGTTCCTAACGTCCCAGACGTCCCAGATGTCCCATATGTCCCTAATGTCCCAGACGTCCCAGATGTTCTATACATCCCTAACGTCCCATACGTCCTTAATGTCCCATATGTCTCTAACGTCTTAGACGTCCCAGATGTCCTATACCTCCCTATCGTCCCAGACGTCTCAGATGTCCCATATGTCTTATATGTCCCTAACGTACCAGACGTCCTAGATGTCCTATATGTTCCTAACGTCCCATACGTCTTCAATGTCCCATATGTCCCTAACGTCCAAGACGTCCATGATGTCCTATACGTCCCTAACGTCCCAGACGTCCCAGATGTGTCATATGTCCCTAATGTCCCAACCGTCCTTGATGTCCTATATGTCTCTAACGTCCCAGACGCCCCAGATGTCCCATATGTCCCTAACGTCCCAGACGTCCTAGATGTCCCATATGCCTCTAACGTCCCAGACGTCCTAGTTGTCCCGTATGTCCTTAACGTCCAAGACGTCCCAAATGTCCCATATGTCCCTAACGTCCCACACGTCCCAGATGTCCCAAATGTCTCTACGTCTCAGACGTCCTAGATGTCCCACATGTTCTTAACGTCCCAGACGGCCTAGATTTCTAATGTGTCCCTAACGTCCCAGACGTCCTAGATGTCCCATATGTCCGTAACGTCCCAAACGTCCTAGATGTCCCATATGTCCCTAACGTCCCTAACATCCCAGATGTCCCAGATGCCTTATATGTCCCTAGCGTCCCACACGTCTCAGATGTCCCATATGTCTCCAACGTCCCAGACGTCTTAGATGTCTCACAGGTCCTTAACGTCCCAGACGGCCTAGATTTCCCATATGCCCTAACGTACCAGACGTCCCAGACGTCCTAGATGTCCCATATATCTCTAACGTCCCAGACGTCCAAGATGTCCCGTATGTCCCTAACGTCCCAGACGTCCCAGATTTCCCATATGTCCCTAACGTCCCAGACGTCCCAGACGTCCTAGATGTCCCATATGTCCCTAACGTTCCAAACGTCCTAGATATCCCATATGTCCCTAACGTCCCTAACGTCCCTAACGTCCCAGACGTCCCAGATGTCCCATAAGTTCCTAACGTCCCACACGTCCCAAATATCCCATATGTCTCTAACGTCCCAGACGTCCTAGATGTCCCACATGTCTTTAACTTCCCAGACGGCCTAGATTTCCCATATGTCCCTAACGTCTCAGACGTCCTAGATGTCCTATATGTTCCTAACGTCCTTAACGTCCCAGACGTCCTAGATGTCCTAGATGTCGCATACGTCTCTAACGTCCCAGACGCCCTAGAAGTCCCATATGTCCCTAACGTCCCAGACGCCCTAGAAGTCCCATATGTCCCTAACGTCCCAAACGTCTTAGATGCCCCATATGTCCCTAACGTCCCAAACGTCCTAGATGTCCGATATATCCCTAACGTCCCTGACGTCCTAGATGTCCCATATGTCCCTAACGTTCCAGACGTCTTAGATGTGCTATATGTCCCTAACGTCTCAGACGTTTCAGACGTCCTAGATGTCCCATATGTCCCTAACGTCCCAGACGTCTCAGATGTCCCATATGTCCCTAACGTCCCAGACGTCCTAGAAGTCCCATATGTTCCTTACGTCCCCCACCTTCTAGATATCCCATATGTCCCTAATATCCCAGACGGCCTAGAATTCCAACATGCCCCTTACGTCCCAGACGTCCTAGATGTCCAATATGTCGCTAACGTTTTTGACGTCCCAGACGTCCTAGACGTCTTATATGTCCCTAACGTCTCAGACGTCCCGGATGTCCCTTATGTATCTAACATTCCAGACGTCCCAGATGTCCCATATGTCCCTAACGTCCCAGACGTCTTAGACGTCCTATTTGTCCCTAACGTCTCAGACGTCCCGGATGTCCCTTATGTCCCTAACGTCCCAGAGGTCTCAGATGTCCCATATGTCTCTAACGTCCCAGACGTCTCAGATTTCCCGTATGTCCCATATGTCCTTAACGTCCCAGACGTCCTAGATTTCCTATATGTCCCTAACGTCCTAGACGTCCCAGATGTCCCATGTATCCCTAACGTCTCAGACGTCCCAGATGCCAAATATGTCCCTAACGTCCCAGACGTCCTGGATGTCCTATGTTCCTACCGTCCCATACGTCCTCAATGTCCCATATGTCCCTAACGTCCCAGACGTCCCAGATGTCCTATACGTTCCTAACGTCCCAGACGTCCCAGATGTCCCATATGTCCCTAATGTCCCAGACGTCCCAGACGTCCTAGATGTCCCATATGTCCCTAACGTTCCAAACGTCCTAGATATCCCATATGTCCCTAACGTCCCTAACGTCCCTAACGTCCCAGACGTCCCAGATGTCCCATAAGTTCCTAACGTCCCACACGTCCCAAATATCCCATATGTCTCTAACGTCCCAAACGTCCCAGACGTCCTAGATGTCCCATATGTCCCTAACGTTCCAAACGTCCTAGATTTCCCATATGTCCCTAACGTCTCAGACGTCCTAGATGTCCTATATGTTCCTAACGTCCTTAACGTCCCAGACGTCCTAGATGTCCTAGATGTCGCATACGTCTCTAACGTCCCAGACGCCCTAGAAGTCCCATATGTCCCTAACGTCCCAGACGCCCTAGAAGTCCCATATGTCCCTAACGTCCCAAACGTCTTAGATGCCCCATATGTCCCTAACGTCCCAAACGTCCTAGATGTCCGATATATCCCTAACGTCCCTGACGTCCTAGATGTCCCATATGTCCCTAACGTTCCAGACGTCTTAGATGTGCTATATGTCCCTAACGTCTCAGACGTTTCAGACGTCCTAGATGTCCCATATGTCCCTAACGTCCCAGACGTCTCAGATGTCCCATATGTCCCTAACGTCCCAGACGTCCTAGAAGTCCCATATGTTCCTTACGTCCCCCACCTTCTAGATATCCCATATGTCCCTAATATCCCAGACGGCCTAGAATTCCAACATGCCCCTTACGTCCCAGACGTCCTAGATGTCCAATATGTCGCTAACGTTTTTGACGTCCCAGACGTCCTAGACGTCTTATATGTCCCTAACGTCTCAGACGTCCCGGATGTCCCTTATGTATCTAACATTCCAGACGTCCCAGATGTCCCATATGTCCCTAACGTCCCAGACGTCTTAGACGTCCTATTTGTCCCTAACGTCTCAGACGTCCCGGATGTCCCTTATGTCCCTAACGTCCCAGAGGTCTCAGATGTCCCATATGTCTCTAACGTCCCAGACGTCTCAGATTTCCCGTATGTCCCATATGTCCTTAACGTCCCAGACGTCCTAGATTTCCTATATGTCCCTAACGTCCTAGACGTCCCAGATGTCCCATGTATCCCTAACGTCTCAGACGTCCCAGATGCCAAATATGTCCCTAACGTCCCAGACGTCCTGGATGTCCTATGTTCCTACCGTCCCATACGTCCTCAATGTCCCATATGTCCCTAACGTCCCAGACGTCCCAGATGTCCTATACGTTCCTAACGTCCCAGACGTCCCAGATGTCCCATATGTCCCTAATGTCCCAGACGTCCCAGATGTCCTATACATCCCTAACGTCCCATACGTCCTTAATGTCCCATATGTCTCTAACGTCTTAGACGTCCCAGATGTCCTATACCTCCCTATCGTCCCAGACGTCTCAGATGTCCCATATGTCTTATATGTCCCTAACGTACCAGACGTCCTAGATGTCCTATATGTTCCTAACGTCCAATACGTCTTCAATGTCCCATATGTCCCTAACGTCCAAGGCGTCCATGATGTCCTATACGTCCCTAACGTCCCAGACGTCCCAGATGTGTCATATGTCCCTAATGTCCCAACCGTACTTGATGTCCTATATGTCTCTAACGTCCCAGACGCCCCAGATGTCCCATATGTCCCTAACGTCCCAGACGTCCTAGATGTCCCATATGCCTCTAACGTCCCAGACGTCTTAGTTGTCCCGTATGTCCTTAACGTCCAAGACGTCCCAAATGTCCCATATGTCCCTAACGTCCCACACGTCCCAGATGTCCCAAATGTCTCTACGTCTCAGACGTCTTAGATGTCCCACATGTTCTTAACGTCCCAGACGGCCTAGATTTCTAATGTGTCCCTAACGTCCCAGACGTCCTAGATGTCCCATATGTCCGTAACGTCCTAAACGTTCTAGATGTCCCATATGTCCCTAACGTCCCTAACGTCCCTAACATCCCAGATGTCCCAGATGCCTTATATGTCCCTAGCGTCCCACACGTCTCAGATGTCCCATATGTCTCCAACGTCCCAGATGTCATAGATGTCTCACATGTCCTTAACGTCCCAGACGGCCTAGATTTCCCATATGCCCTAACGTACCAGACGTCCCAGACGTCCTAGATGTCCCATATATCTCTAACGTCCCAGACGTCCAAAATGTCCCGTATGCCCCTAACGTCCCAGACGTCCCAGATTTCCCATATGTCCCTAACGTCCCAGACGTCCCAGACGTCCTAGATGTCCCATATGTCCCTAACGTTCCAAACGTCCTAGATATTATATGTCCCTAACGTCCCTAACGTCCCTAACGTCCCAGACGTCCCAGATGTCCCATATGTTCCTAACGTCCCACACGTCCCAGATATCCCATATGTCTCTAACGTTCCAGACGTCCTAGATGTCCCACATGTCTTTAACTTCCCAGACGGCCTAGATTTTCCATATGTCCCTAACGTCTCAGACGTCCTAGATGTCCTATATGTTCCTAACGTCCTTAACGTCCCAGACGTCCTAGATGTCCTAGATGTCGCATACGTCTCTAACGTCCCAGACGCCCTAGAAGTCCCATATGTCCCTAACGTCCCAAACGTCTTAGATGCCCCATATGTCCCCTAACGTCCTTAACGTCCCAAACGTCCTAGATGTCCCATATATTTCTAACGTCCCAGACGTCCTAGATGTCCCATATGTCCCCTAACGTCCCAGACGTCTCAGATGTCCCATGTGTACCTAACGTCCCAGACGTCCCATATATCCCTAACGTTCTAGATGTCCCATATGTCCTTATCGTCCAAGACGTTGCAGATGCCCCATACGTTCCTAAAGGCCAGACGTCCTTGATGTCTTATAAGTTCCGAACGTCCAAGAAGTCCCAGATGTCCCATTTGTCCCTAACGTCCAAGACGTCCTAGATATCCCATATGACGCAAACGTCTCAGACGTCCTAGATGTCCCAGATGTTCCTAATGTCCCAGACGTTCCAGATGTCCCATATGTACTTAACATCCCAGACGTCCTAGATGCGCTATATGTCCCTAACGTCCCAGACGTCCCAGATATCCCATATGTCCTTAACGTCCAAAACGTACCAGACGTCCTAGATGTTTCATATGTCCCTAACGTCCCAGACGTCCCAGACGTCCTAGATGTCCCATATGTCCCTAATGTGCCAAACGCCTTAGATGTACCATATGTTTCTAACGTCCCAGACGTCCCAGACGTCCTAGATATCTATATGTTTCCTACGTCACAGACATCCCAGACGTCCTAGATGTCCATATGTCCCTAAGGTCCGAGGACGTCCCAGACGTCCCAGCTGTCCCGTATGTCCCTAACGTCCCAGACGTCCCAAACGTCCTAGATGTTTCATATGTCCCTAACGTCCCAGACATCCTAGATGTCCTATATGTCCCTAACGTCCCAGACGTCCTAGATGTTTCATATGTCCCTAACGTCCCAGACGTCCTAGATGTCCTATATGTCCCTAACGTCCCAGACGTTATAGATGTCCTATATGTCCCTAACGTCCCAGACGTCCCAGACGTCCCTGATGTCCCATATGTCCAATATGTCCCTAATGTCTCAGGCGTCCCAGCTGTCCCATATGTCCCATATGTCCCTAATGTCCCAGGCGTTCTAAATGTCTCATATGTCCTTAACTTCCCAGACGTCCCAGACGTCCTAGATGTCCCATATGTCCCTAACGTCCCAGACGTCCCAGATGTCCTTAATGTTCCATATGTCTCAAATGTCCCAGGCGTCCTAGATGTTTCATATGTCCCTAACGTCCCAGACGTCTCAGATGTCCCATATGTCCCTAACGTCCCAGACGTCCCAGATGTCCTTAATGTCCCATATGTCTCAAATGTCCCAGGCGTCCTAGATGTTTCATATGTCCCTAACGTCTCAAACGTCCTAAATGTCCCATATGTCCCTAACGTCCCAGACGTCCCAGCTGTTCCGTATGTCCCTAACGTCCCAGACATGCCAGACGTCTAAGATGTTTTATATGTCCCTAACGACCCAGACGTCCTAGATGTCCTATATGTCCCTAACGTCCCAGACGTCTTAGATGTACCATATGTCCCTAACGTCCCAGACGTCCTAGATGTCCCATATGTCCTTAACGTCCCAGACGTCCTAAATGTCTCATATGTCCTATTTGTCCCTAATGTCCCAGGCGTCCTAGATGTTCCATAGGTCCATAACGTCCCAGACGTCCTAGCTGTCCCGTATGTCCCTAACGTCCCAGACGTCCTAAATGTCCCATATGTCCTATATGTCCCTAATGTCCCAGACGTCCCAGATGTCCCATATGTCCCGAACGTCCCAGACGTCCTAGATGTCCCATATGCCCCTAACGTCTCAGACGTCCCAGATGTCCCATTTGTCCCATATGTCCCAGGCGTCCCAGATGTCCCATATGTCCCATATGTCCCTAATGTCCCAAACGTCCTAAATGTCCCATATGTCCTTAACGTAGCAGACGTCCAAGACGTCCTAGATGTCCCATATGTCCCTAACGTCCCAGACGTCCCAGACGTCCCATATGTCCCTAACGTCCCAGACGTCTCAGATGTCCCATATGTCCCATATGTCCCTAATGTCTAAGACGTCCTAGATGTTCCATATGTTCCTAACGTCCCAAAGGTCCTAAATGTCCCATATGTCCTTAACGTCCCAGACGTCCCAGCTGTCCCGTATGTCCTTAACGTCCCAGACATCCCAGACATCCTAGTTGTCCCATATGTCCCGAACGTCTCAGACGTCCTAGATGCCCTATATGTTCCTAACGTCACAGACGTCCCAGATGTCCCATATGTCCCATATGTCGCTAATGTCTCGGGCGTCCCAGATGTCCTAAATGTCTCATATGTCCTTAATGTCCCTTATGTCCCTAATGTCCCAGGCGTCCCAGATGTCCCATATGTTCCATATGTCCCTAATGTCCCAGGCGTCCTAAATGTCCCATATGTTCTTAACGTCCCAGACGTCACAGCTGTCCCGTATGTCCCTAACGTCCCAGACGTTCCAGGCGTTCTAGATGTCCCATATGGCCCTAACGTCCCAGACGTTCTAGATGTCCTATATGTCCCTAACGTCACAGACATCCCAGATGTACCGTATGTCCCATATGTCCCTAATGTCTCAAGCGTCTCAGATGTCCCATATGTCCCATATGTCCCTAACGTCCCAGACGTCCTAGTTGTCCCATATGTCCCTAACGTCCCAGACGTCCTAGATGTCCCATATGTCCCTAACGTCCCGGACGTCCCAAATGTCCCATATGTCCCATATGTCCCTAATGTCCCAGGCGTCCTAAATGTCCCATATGTCCTCAACGTCCCAGATGTCCCAGACGTCCTAGATGTCCCATATGTCTTCAACGTCCCAGACGTCCCAGATGTCCCATATGTCCCTAACGTCCCAGGAGTCCCACATGTCCCATATGTCCCATATGTCCCTAATGTCCCAAGAGTCCCAAATGTTCCATATGTCCTTAACGTCCCAGACGTCCCAGACGTCCTAGATGTCCCATATGTCCTTAACGTCTCAGACGTCCCAAATGTCCCATATGTCCCTAACGTCCCAGACGTCCCAGATGTCCCATATGTTCCATATGTCCCTAATTTCCCATACGTCCTAGATGTTCCATATGTCCCTAACGTCCCAGACGTCCTAAATATCCCATATGCCATTAACGTCTCAGACGTCCCAGCTGTCCCGTATGTCCCTAACGTCTCAGACGTCCCAGACATCCTAGATGTCCCATATGTCCCTAACGTCCCAGACGTCCCAACTGTCCCGTATGTCCCTAACGTCCCTGACGTCCCAGACGTCCTAAATGTCCCATATGTCCCTAACGTCCCAGACGTCCTTGATGTCCTATATGTCCCTAACGTCCCAGACGTCCCAGATATTCCAGATGTCCCATATGTCCCAAATGTCCTTAACGTCCCAGACGTCCCAGATGTTTCATATGTCCCATATGTCCCCAATGTCCCAGGCTTCCTAAATGTCCCATATGTCCCTAACTTTCCAGACGTCCTAAATGTCCCATATGTCCCTAACGTCTCAGACGTGCCAGCTGTCGCGTATGTCCCTAACGTTCCAGACATCCCAGACGGCCTAGATGTCCCATATGTCCCTAACGTCCCAGACGTCTCAGATGTCCCATACGTCCCATATGTCCCTAATGTCCCAGGCTTCCTAAATGTTCTATATGTCCCTAACGTCCCAGACGTCCTAAACGACCCATATGTCCTTAACGTCCCAGACGTCCCAGCTGTCACGTATGTCTATAACGTCCCAGACGTCCTAAATGTCCCATATGTCCCTAACGTCCCAGACGTCCCAGCTGTCCCGTATGTCCCTAACGTCCCGGACATCCCAAACGTCCCAGATGTTAAACATGTCCCTAAGGTCCCAGATGTCCCAGATGTCCCATATGTCCTATATGTCCCTAATGTCCCAGACGTCCCAGATGTCCCATATGTCCCTAACGTCACAGACGTCCCAGATGTCCCATATGCCCCTAACGTCCAAGACGTCCCAGATGTCCCATATATCCTTAATGTCCCAGGCGTCCCAGATGTCCCGTATGTCCCTAATGTCCCAGTCGTCCTAAATGTCCCATATGTCCTTAACGTCCCAGACGTCCAGATGTCCCATATGTCCCTAACGTCCCAGACGTTCCAGATGTCCCATATGTCCCATATGTCCCTAATGTCTAAGACGTCCTAGATGTTCCATATGTTCCTAACGTCCCAAACGTCCTAAATGTGCCCATATGTCCTTATTGTCCTAGACGTCCCAGCTGTCCCGTATGTCCCTAACGTCCCAGACATCCCAGACGTCCTAGATGTCCCATATGTCAAGAACGTCTCAGACGTCCCAGACGTCCTAGATGTCCCATATGTCCTTAACGTCCCAGACGTCCCAGTTGTCCCATATGTCCCTAACGTCCCAGACGTCCCAGATGTCCCATATGTACCTTATGTCCCTAATGTCCCAGGTGTCCCAGATGTCCCATATGCTCCATATGTCCCTAATGTCCCAGGCGTCCTAAATGTCCCATATGTCCTTAACGTCCCAGACGTCCTAGATGTCCCATATGTCCTTACCGTCTCAGACGTCCCAAATGTCCCTAATGTCCCAGGCTTCCTAAATGTTCCATATGTCCCTAACGTCCCAGACGTCCTAAATGTCCCATATGTCCGTAACGTCTCAGACGTCCCAGCTGTCCCGTATGTCCCTAACGTCCCAGACATCCCAGATGTCCCATACGTCCCATATGTCCTTAATGTCCCAGGCTTCCTAAATGTTCTATATGTCCCTAACGTCCCAGACGTCCTAAATGTCCTATATGTCCCTAACGTCCCAGACGTCCCAGATGTCCCACATGTCCCATATGTCCCTAATGTCCCAGGCGTCCTAAATGACCTATTTATCCTTAACGTCTCAGACGTCCCAAACTTCTAAGATGTCCCATATGTCCTTAACGTCCAGACGTCCCAGATGTCCCATATGTCCTTAACGTCCCAGACGTCCCAGCTGTCACGTATGTTCATAACGTCCCAGACGTCCTAAATGTCCCATATGTCCCTAACGTCCCAGACGTCCCAGCTGTCCCGTATGTCCCTAACGTCCCAGACATCCCAGACGTCCCAGATGTTAAATATGTCCCTAACGTCACAGATGTCCCAGATGTCCCATATGCCCCTAACGTCCAAGACGTCCCAGATGTCCCATATATCCTTAATGTCCCAGGCGTCCCAGATGTCCCGTATGTCCCTAATGTCCCAGTCGTCCTAAATGTCCCATATGTCCTTAACGTCCCAGACGTCCCAGATGTCCCATATGTCCCTAACGTCCCAGACGTTCCAGATGTCCCATATGTCCCATATGTCCCTAATGTCTAAGACGTCCTAGATGTTCCATATATCCCTAACGTCCCTAACGTCCCTAACGTCCCAGATGTCCCAGATGCCCCATTTGTGTCTACCGTCTCACACGTCTCAGATGTCCCATATGTCTCCAACGTCCCAGACGTCCTAGATGTCCCACATGTCTTTAACGTCCCAGACGGCCTAGATTTCCCATATGCCCTAACGTACCAGACGTCCCAGACGTCCTAGATGTCCCATATGTCTCTAACGTACCAGACGTCCTAGATATCCCGTATGTCCCTAACGTCCAAGACGTCCCAGATGTCCCATATGTCCCTAACGTCCCACACGTCACAGATGTTCCATATGTCCCTAACGTCCCTAACGGCCCAGACGTCCCAGATTTCCCATATGTCCCTAATGTCCCAGACGTCCCAGACGTCCTAGATGTCCCATATGTCCTTAACGTCCCAAACGTTCTATATATCCTATATGCCCCTAACGTCCCTAACGTCCCAGACGTCCCAGATGTCCCATATGTTCCTAACGTCCCACACGTCCCAGATGTCCCATATGTCTCCAACGTCCCAGACGTTCTAGATGTCCCACATGTCTTTAACGTCCCAGACGACCTAGATTTCCCATATGTCTCTAACGTCCCAGACGCCCTAGAAGTCCCATATGTCCCTAACCTCCCAAACGTCCTAGATGCCCCATACGTCCCTAACGTCCCAGACGTCCTAAAAGTCCCATATGTCCCTAACGTCTCAGACGTCCTAGATGTCCCATATATCCCTAACGTCCCAGACGACCTAGAAGTCCCATATGTCCCTAACGTCCCAGACGTCCTAGATGTGCTATATGTCCCTAACGTCCCAGACGTTTCAGACGTCCTAGATGTCCCATATGTCCCTAACGTCCCAGATGTCCCAAGTGTACCTAACGTCCCAGACGTCCAGACGTCCATATGTCCCTAACTTTCTAGATGTCCCATATGTCCTTATCGTCCAAGACGTCCCAGATGCCCCATACGTCCCTAAAGGCCTGACTTCCTTGATGTCTTATAAGCTCCTAACGTCCAAGAAGACCCAGATGTCCCATTTGTCCCTAACGTCCAAAACGTCCTAGATGTCTCATATGACCCAAACGTCCCAGACGTCCTTGATGTCCTATATGTCCCTAACGTCCCAGACGTCCCAGATATTCCAGATGTCCCATATGTCCCAAATGTCCTTAACGTCCCAGACGTCCCAGATGTTTCATATGTCCCATATGTCCCCAATGTCCCAGGCTTCCTAAATGTCCCATATGTCCCTAACTTTCCAGACGTCCTAAATGTCCCATATGTCCCTAACGTCTCAGACGTGCCAGCTGTCGCGTATGTCCCTAACGTTCCAGACATCCCAGACGGCCTAGATGTCCCATATGTCCCTAACGTCCCAGACGTCTCAGATGTCCCATACGTCCCATATGTCCCTAATGTCCCAGGCTTCCTAAATGTTCTATATGTCCCTAACGTCCCAGACGTCCTAAACGACCCATATGTCCTTAACGTCCCAGACGTCCCAGCTGTCACGTATGTCTATAACGTCCCAGACGTCCTAAATGTCCCATATGTCCCTAACGTCCCAGACGTCCCAGCTGTCCCGTATGTCCCTAACGTCCCGGACATCCCAAACGTCCCAGATGTTAAATATGTCCCTAAGGTCCCAGATGTCCCAGATGTCCCATATGTCCTATATGTCCCTAATGTCCCAGACGTCCCAGATGTCCCATATGTCCCTAACGTCACAGACGTCCCAGATGTCCCATATGCCCCTAACGTCCAAGACGTCCCAGATGTCCCATATATCCTTAATGTCCCAGGCGTCCCAGATGTCCCGTATGTCCCTAATGTCCCAGTCGTCCTAAATGTCCCATATGTCCTTAACGTCCCAGACGTCCCAGATGTCCCATATGTCCCTAACGTCCCAGACGTTCCAGATGTCCCATATGTCCCATATGTCCCTAATGTCTAAGACGTCCTAGATGTTCCATATGTTCCTAACGTCCCAAACGTCCTAAATGTGCCCATATGTCCTTATTGTCCTAGACGTCCCAGCTGTCCCGTATGTCCCTAACGTCCCAGACATCCCAGACGTCCTAGATGTCCCATATGTCAAGAACGTCTCAGACGTCCCAGACGTCCTAGATGTCCCATATGTCCTTAACGTCCCAGACGTCCCAGTTGTCCCATATGTCCCTAACGTCCCAGACGTCCCAGATGTCCCATATGTACCTTATGTCCCTAATGTCCCAGGTGTCCCAGATGTCCCATATGCTCCATATGTCAATAATGTCCCAGGCGTCCTAAATGTCCCATATGTCCTTAACGTCCCAGACGTCCTAGATGTCCCATATGTCCTTACCGTCTCAGACGTCCCAAATGTCCCTAATGTCCCAGGCTTCCTAAATGTTCCATATGTCCCTAACGTCCCAGACGTCCTAAATGTCCCATATGTCCGTAACGTCTCAGACGTCCCAGCTGTCCCGTATGTCCCTAACGACCCAGACATCCCAGATGTCCCATACGTCCCATATGTCCTTAATGTCCCAGGCTTCCTAAATGTTCTATATGTCCCTAACGTCCCAGACGTCCTAAATGTCCTATATGTCCCTAACGTCCCAGACGTCCCAGATGTCCCACATGTCCCATATGTCCCTAATGTCCCAGGCGTCCTAAATGACCTATTTATCCTTAACGTCTCAGACGTCCCAAACTTCTAAGATGTCCCATATGTCCTTAACGTCCAGACGTCCCAGATGTCCCATATGTCCTTAACGTCCCAAACGTCCCAGCTGTCACGTATGTCCATAACGTCCCAGACGTCCTAAATGTCCCATATGTCCCTAACGTCCCAGACGTCCCAGCTGTCCCGTATGTCCCTAACGTCCCAGACATCCCAGACGTCCCAGATGTTAAATATGTCCCTAACGTCACAGATGTCCCAGATGTCCCATATGCCCCTAACGTCCAAGACGTCCCAGATGTCCCATATATCCTTAATGTCCCAGGCGTCCCAGATGTCCCGTATGTCCCTAATGTCCCAGTCGTCCTAAATGTCCCATATGTCCTTAACGTCCCAGACGTCCCAGATGTCCCATATGTCCCTAACGTCCCAGACGTTCCAGATGTCCCATATGTCCCATATGTCCCTAATGTCTAAGACGTCCTAGATGTTCCATATATCCCTAACGTCCCTAACGTCCCTAACGTCCCAGATGTCCCAGATGCCCCATTTGTCTCTACCGTCTCACACGTCTCAGATGTCCCATATGTCTCCAACGTCCCAGACGTCCTAGATGTCCCACATGTCTTTAACGTCCCAGACGGCCTAGATTTCCCATATGCCCTAACGTACCAGACGTCCCAGACGTCCTAGATGTCCCATATGTCTCTAACGTACCAGACGTCCTAGATATCCCGTATGTCCCTAACGTCCCAGACGTCCCAGATGTCCCATATGTCCCTAACGTCCCACACGTCACAGATGTTCCATATGTCCCTAACGTCCCTAACGACCCAGACGTCCCAGATTTCCCATATGTCCCTAATGTCCCTGACGTCCCAGACGTCCTAGATGTCCCATATGTCCTTAACGTCCCAAACGTTCTATATATCCTATATGCCCCTAACGTCCCTAACGTCCCAGACGTCCCAGATGTCCCATATGTTCCTAACGTCCCACACGTCCCAGATGTCCCATATGTCTCCAACGTCCCAGACGTTCTAGATGTCCGACATGTCTTTAACGTCCCAGACGACCTAGATTTCCCATATGTCTCTAACGTCCCAGACGCCCTAGAAGTCCCATATGTCCCTAACCTCCCAAACGTCCTAGATGCCCCATACGTCCCTAACGTCCCAGACGTCCTAAAAGTTCCATATGTCCCTAACGTCTCAGACGTCCTAGATGTCCCATATATCCCTAACGTCCCAAACGACCTAGAAGTCCCATATGTCCCTAACGTCCCAGACGTCCTAGATGTGCTATATGTCCCTAACGTCCCAGACGTTTCAGACGTCCTAGATGTCCCATATGTCCCTAACGTCCCAGATGTCCCAAGTGTACCTAACGTCCCAGACGTCCCAGACGTCCCATATGTCCCTAACTTTCTAGATGTCCCATATGTCCTTATCGTCCAAGACGTCCCAGATGCCCCATACGTCCCTAAAGGCCTGACTTCCTTGATGTCTTATAAGCTCCTAACGTCCAAGAAGACCCAGATGTCCCATTTGTCCCTAACGTCCAAAACGTCCTAGATGTCTCATATGACCCAAACGTCCCAGACGTCTTAGATGTCCCATATGTTCCTAATGTCCCAGACGTTCCAGATGTCCCATATGTACTTAACATCCCAGACGTCCTAGATGCGCTATATGTCCCTAACGTCCCAGACGTCCCAGATGTCCCATATGTCTTTAA
>CALNHX010007242.1:0-76853 GCA_940337035.1 Agriotes lineatus
GTATTTAAGCAGTTCCTGCATATTGAATATCATCCGTTTCAATCTCTCACAATTCTTGGCGACGGCAAGTTCCCGAAATTCCAAATAGTGCTACAACCTAAGTTAGTTATTTTATAAACCTAATCAGTTAGAATTTTTCATTTTCTTACCTTCATCATTAAAAATTGGTTTTCTGGCGCTTCATAGATAAATGTTTCAATTTCTTGTAAAGTAAACGTTTAAAAAGGTAGGTAATTAGATTTGTGAATTTGCTAATGTCGATGTTCTTATTTATGTTGAAAGCCGCTTTCAGCATTGAATAATGTGACCATAAGGTCGATGATTTGGAACAACTTTTCCGAGAAGTAAGGGATGAATACGTTTTGTGTATAGTTTTTTACGTTTCTTCTGCCACACCAATCTAAGAAATCCTTATACATATTCATGTATTATAACTTCTTAGATTTGATTGGCAACAAGTTTGAGGTTATACTGCTTGCTGTTTGGACGATTCCTGGAGGTGTATGTAGTTCTTCGTCATCCATAATAATCTTTCTAAAATATTAAAGTAACGTTGATTTCACAAAAAGTTAATTATTTATCACCGATAAGAGTGAAAAATCGCAATTTAACGATAGATAAAGTTATCCAGTTTGACGTTTTTTGTTCTTAGGGTGGTTGCCACTGCCAACAGAAATCGTTTAATAATGAAAGTGCCATTTAGTTTACGTTGGTTTTTTGCACACGATTTGGATTCCTTTGCTCACGCTTTATATAATGTGATCCTTTACACACAATACGTTACTTATTAATGTGTTCATTTTAGTGTGGGAGTAGATAAAATAGATTTAATATCGACTCATAGTGCTTACCTATTCTATGAAATTTATTATTTTAATGAATCCATACTTGCCGAAACAGATCTCCGTTGAGTTGTTGGGTACCGTTTGAAATATCGCATATACAAGGTGTATCAGAAAGGTTGGTCACGGTTTCGTGTGCGAGTAGTACGTGTAAACATAAGGCAAAAAGGTTATATAAATAATATGTTTTTTACCAAACGGGTACCGAGATACAGGATGTTGAAATATTATTATCTGGCTCTAAACTGATTTTTTCTGAAATGGCTGAAGGAAAGTTAATGACATTTTCAGGGTAAGTATTATTCAAAACCAGGCATCTTTAAACTTTGATGTTTAAAAAAAAACATTTAAAGATTAAAAACGTTTTTATTCTTTCTAACTTTGATTTTCGGTTGTTGATACTTTTTAGTTATGAAAAAAAGTAGGGCAGTAAATTTGCAAATCCGAAATCTCAGGAATACTACTAATCCAATAAAAATTTTGCAACTGCTTTATTATAACAAATTAAATATATATTAAAGCTCTATTTAACAAATTAATCGAAATTGTGAAAAATGGCTGGGGCGTATCAAATATTCTTGAAAAAGATGGCAGTTTGTTCAGTTTCTGCAGTACTGGAATGTCATATTAAAATAAGATTAATAGGCAAAGGCACCTGCCTACTCTTGATTAATACTTATCCTGAAAATGAAATTACCTTTCTCCCAGTCTGCTCAGGGGAAACCCATATAGTTTTAAATTTTTTTATTTAAACACCCTGTATCTCGGTAACCGTTTGGATAGTGACATATGTCCATCGAGACTTATTTTATACGTACGATACGTACAAGAAGCCGTTACCTACCTTTTGGATACACTCTGAATGTTTTAGGATGTGTCCACACAGAACTGAATCTAAGGTATGAATGTGACTTAACCAAGTTATACAATTTAGGATCGATACTATTCGAATTACTAACATCACGCAAACTGTATAGTAATAACATTTTGATGAAACTACTAATAACAAAAATATACCATTTGTTGTAAACCTCTTGGAAGGAACAATAGATATAAAAAATGTATAATTATTACTCGTGTATATTTATATTGCATTTATGTGCTTGACGCAATTTAGTTTTATCTGATAGAATATAAGTCGCAAAGAAACGAGGCGTGACGGAAACCGATCAGAGATTCAACCCCAAACTACATTTATCAATTGTATCGTGCATGTTAAACATCCTATATTATTGTCTATCAAAATAAACATCACAGTGGCGGTTCAATATCCGGGCATGTTTATTATAACCGTTTCAGAGACCTGAAAGCGATCGCAATTGTCATGCTCATTCATATATCGAACAATTTCCTATGCGATTTATTTGACTTTGTAATACACCGCATATACGCAAGACTGTAAATACACCACAAAAAGCTCTGCTTTTCTTTGTAAAAAGAAGCTCAAAGGAATTCAAAATATGGAGAGCCCTGGATATGAGCAAGTTTGAAATGCCAGTTTATTGATTGCATCCCGCCTACCCTAAAATTTTATGTTAAAATATTGGTGAATAACGTATGTATTTATATGGTAATTTAGTAACTACGTTTGCGAATAATGAACATTAGTTGAAATTATTAATTTTGCTTCCTGTCTACTTACATAAATATAAATGTGAATATCTGTCGATTCTTCGAACTTAAAAACAGATATTCCAAATATGTTAAGGAACTCTTGAACTATTAATTGTTATCAACAATTTAATACAAACACTACACAACCCAGCAAACCTTCATCCACGAAGGAAAAATCCATTTTTCTATACCTTGATCATATACGAACACAATAACAACAGGATCCTTCCTTGACTATCTTCAAGTTTTATTTTTGTATTGTTAATAAATGTATTCAGTCTACACGCTAGTGACTATAGTTTCATCTCATTCTTCAGCATATTCCAAATGTAATTTCCAGACTTAGATAAAAAAATATGTAAAGGGCTTTACTCAGAACTTCCCTCGCAAGCTGACGTTGTGATGCTAAATAATTTAAAAAATCGAAGAAAACATATTTTCAAGTTTCTAATAATACTGAAACAATAGAAGGAAATACTTGGTAATGTAAATTACATCAATCTTCAAATAAAAATATATTACCAGTGATGGGATTCGAACAAACGAGCCCGCGCATTCGATTTCATTGTTCGGCGTTAGACCACTGGTCAAGCGAACGCTTGCCGCTTGAGCCACCAGGACTCTTCGAATTCCTGCGATGCCTTTTTGCGCTGGCTATGGATTTAACTGCGGTGCCGCTCAGTATCAACCAAAGGGTAAAACATTGTCTTTCGAGGCGCAAGGTTGTGTTCTTCGACCCTCTGGAGCCAAGCGACAAGGTAAGCGAGTGACATTTGTGGTCCCGCACCACGAAACCCAGCGGCCAAGCTGGACGGTAGTGATAACCACGTGAGTACTACAAACAATTACACTGCAAGTGTGCTTATCTCAACTTCCCATTGTAAAACCATAAACTTGAATAGTTTAAATTAAATAACATTTTAATTTTAAACTTATAAAACTTGAGCCCCCTTCGATAACTCTCAGCTATCTGCGCCACCTATCACCGATAAAAAATATCTTTTCGAACCAACCAAATACACTTATAGCCGCCAACAAATATCTGCCAAACGAAAACATTCAAGCTGTACAGACAACATCATAGGAAACTGCGCTAAGGCAATAACAAACAAACTGAACAAACAGAACAGAACTCCGAACACGAAGGGATTTCCCAGCAGAATGAAAAAGTTAAAATTCCACCGATCTACCTGCATAACGCTGGAACAATAAAATATCAGTAAGTAATAACCGACCTTAAAGTACAAACACAAGGATAGTTTACAACCATTCAAAAATTCAGTCTCATTAACTAAAGAATAAGTCATAAATGAACTAAAACCCGCACAGTATCCAGTAACAAAAGTTGTAAGACTTTACAACAAAACTAGATTGCCTATACCACTAGTTGCAGTAGAACTTGAAAATAACGAAACTGGTAAAAATATTTTCCAACGGAAGAAGATATTCCACAGTATCGTAGAAATCGAATCATGGCGGAAGTCCAGAGAAATACCTCAATGCAAAAACTGCCAAAAGTATGGGCACACCCGGAACCACTGTCAGTTAGATCCGCGTTGCGTCAAGTGTATAGTAAGTCACTTATACATACACTGTAAAATAACAGAACGAAGAACCACGTGTGTCAACTGTGGAAAGGCGCGTCGCGCGAATTACAAAGGATGCTTACATTTCTTAAAAATCAACAGAAAATTACAACCTTTAAGCCAAACCCAAGCACGGAGCAACAACGACGAATAATATTAATGCCGGATACAAAGCTCAACGCACGCAATAGAACAAACCATCATACAATAAAAAACCTTAATCAAACTTAAAAATTGAATAATCCGGAAATGGCAACAAACACCGCAACCACACCTAAAAACTTTCTGCAACTTACACACAGGGTTAGACGAGAACTCCACAAATATCGTATTAGTTCATATAATAAATATATACTCGTATATAAGAACTAAGGCCAAGAGACGCTACGATGTGGCAAGCTACAAAAAGACTACTCAGAGAACACAATAAAAGGCCAACGCAATTGTAACACAACTTGAACAAACTTGTTACCACTAACGAAAGAGTAAATGAAGCAATTAACGTTCGGAAAGTAAGTGAAACAAATAGCAACTACGTCAGTTCTAGTTCTACGAACATTGAACCCACTTCTCCCAGCGAAATTAGTGAGTTCATAAACTACTATGCACCAAAAAAATCCCTGGGCCAGATCAAATAACCAATGACACCTTAAACCACATTTCACTAGCTTACTTGGCTCCTGCCTGAGACTTGGATACTTTCCAAATACTTGAAAGCATGCACACATAATGCCTTTTCTCAAGCATGGAAAATACAAACATACACTTGAGAGCTACTGCCCGATCAGCTTATTGTTAACCATCTCAGAACTACCTACTTGAAAAAGTTCTCCACAATCCGCGAAAGACTCATCGACAGAGACATAATCCCACACCACCAGTTTGGTTTCAGATAAAAGCACACCACCACTCACCAATTTCTAAGAATTACTGAAACAATTAACAAATGCTTTGAAAATAAACAGTACATATTTATAGGTTTTCTTGATTTAAAAAATGCCTTTGATAAAGTTTGGCTTTAGGGTCTTAAACACAAAATCATTTAACTTCAAATCCCGGATTATCTGATCCCAATTATTACCTCTTTCCTAAAAAAGCGTACTTTCGCTATAAGAGTAAATTCACCAATATCTACCATCAGAAGAATTCAAGCTGGAGTTCCACAAGACAGCATCCTGGGGCCCACTTTATTTAATATATACACCCAATACAGCAGAAATATCGATGCTGACTATTTATGCTGACGATACCGCAGTAATAACAGAGAATGAAAACGTAGAAATAGCATTATTATAACTTGTCTTTAGTTATATTAGGAATTAGCTACAGAAGGGTGTAAACCTGTTACACTGTCCTGTCCTTCCATGACAATACAATACAATACATTACTGACAATATTACTAAAAATAACATAATCACGTATGGCATATTTAATGCTGAGCTGGTTCAATTAGATTTAAAAAAATATATCAACGAAATCACTAAGTGGACGGTAAATCGTATTTTTCTACAATAACTCAATAGAGATAACTCGTTCACTAAAAAAGTCTTCATCCTTTTTTGCACATTTCATACGTTGGCAGTATACATTTATGTGCAATAGTTCTCAAAATACCTCTACCTTGACATTTATACAGCACATAACGCTTTGTTTAAACAATGCTGTAGCATTTGTTCAAATTAATTTTGAGATGAATTTGGTATAATCTGGATCTAGAAAGAATACGCTTTCCACTAGTTTCAGAATGCTTGTAAATGGGATGCACGCATACGTAACATTCATAAATTTTCAGTAATAAAAAAATCGGAAAATATTTTTCTGGCATTTTGCAATCGCAAAAAGAATGGAGCCCTCCATATTTAGATCCGCAATGTAATTCCAGATAGTGTAATTTTTACAAATTTTATCTTCGAGTGCACATCTTATGACCGAATTTATGGCCCCTGATTTCTGACTACAATGCGAATCCTCGCGAAAATACGCGTTTCCATTGTAATTGAACGTTTCCGATTTGCGCACCTATTATGCGGCTCCCAGCCTGAAAGGTCAACATAACACATTTATTATTTGCCTCTTTTTGTCTCGTACAACATTTATCGTGTAACTGCATGCAAAATATCGTCTTCCTTCAACAAACAGCTTTTGAGTTAAAAATGAATAAAAAACCGGTCTTTCGTCATCGACATACTCTGAAACGTGAAGATCTGAAGAAATCTCGGAAGGTGATTTTTTCGTGATTACAATAAAAATCAATTCTCTTGAACTATGGTACCATAAGAAGAACGTAAGGTAGTTATGGATTAGCTTCTTACTTTCCTTTACAAATCACTTACAATGTTTCTAGCTTTTCAAGACAATACATAGGCAAGGTTTCATTTTTGAGAACGCATTCCTCCTAATTAAGATAAGTATATGTTGACACAGTTCAATAGTACCAGCCAACCAGGTACGCACACAAGGTATCCAAATTATGAAGTGTGCTATGTATTTCAGTAAGTATTAATTTTATCGAAACACATCTCAAATAGAAGTTGTTAGGTATTTAGATCTTCGTCACAAAGTAATATTTAATTATTTCTGTTTTTTTAGAATAAAACGGCAGCGATGAACACTGTGTTTTTTAATAAAAAGGTACGCATATATTCCTCATCACTTGATAAAAAAATATTTTTCCGCCTGGTTTATCTAAAACATTAGTGTACAAACTTAGGTGTTTTTCTATGAAAAGCGAAAAAGAGGTGGCCAGTTTATTTTAACAGTAATGAAGCGTCGCGATAACTTTTATTTGTCGAAACAACTACTCGCCCTTTAGAAGCGTCAACATAGATATATCAACTTACAGAGAGAAGTTACTCATTCAGTTTAGGCACTTTTCAGTTACGTGGGTAGAATAACCTTTGAGAATAAAAAACCCTTACAGTGGCTTATTTATCCCAAAACTATTAAAATTATAATGATGCTGACATATGGAGAAATGACAAGGCAAGAAGGAGTTTCCAGTTTGCTTACCAACTTTTAAGTCTCTGGAGGTGTCTTCGTTAATACTGACTATTAAAATAAGCTTGCAAGCAAAAATTTACTGACGTAACCTACTACTGTTATGCATTATTAAAAATCTGTAAAGAGCTTCACTCAGAACTTCACTCGCAAATCGCAGTTGTAAAACTAAGTATTTTGAGAAAACAAAGGCAACAATGAGTAAAACTGTTTTAACGTTCCTAATAATGAAACAATAAAAGGCAACACCTGGTAATGCAAATTACATCAATTTGTAAATAAAAATCTGTAAGGGGCTTCACTTAAAACTTCCTTCTTATGTGGACGTTGGGGCACTATACAATTTTAAAAATATCTAAAATATTTTTAAGTTCGTAATAATACTGAAACAATAAAAGAAAACTCTTGGTAATACGAATTAAATCAACTTCAAATAAAAGAAAACATTTGTGGCGATGGGATTTGAACTACAACCCCTGCAAATGCGAATTTAAATCCAGGCATCTCAACCACGGACCCAACAAGCACCTCTCCCGGCTTTGCGATGCGCAGCGAACTTTTTTACTTTTTTGCGACATTACCCTGAATCTATTTAGTCCCATTTTCGCCAAGCGTAAAGCCTGATGTATGTGAAAATTATTACTTTTGTCTATTTCACAGTTAAAGCAAAAATTTAGAAAAAGTGTAGTTTCTACGGGGCTCACTCTGTACATTTGTCCAAATTTTTCTCGGTTTTATGCCAGGTAAGCATATAATCCGCATGCGAAATATCGTCTTCCTTCAACAAACAGTTTATGGGCTACCTATCTTTCGTCAACTCAGAACCCTGAAACGTGAAGATCTGAAGAAATCTAGGAAAGTGATTTGTTCGTCTTTTAGACAAGGGAAGTAAAAGTAGAAAGGAAGCCTAGTACATCAAATAAGCAGGAAGTAGGATACCTTTCTGTTAAAAAAAGTAAAGTATTATTCGTTACGCTTTTGTATATACATTTTCAAGAGTGCATATTAAAATTCCTAAATGCAATATTTGAAGCGACATAAACCATTAAGAACCCTATTTTCTAAGAAAACTATACTACTTCACGAATTTCATAGCCATTGCGACGAATGCTATCGATTTGGTTTTGAAGTGAAAACATGACAGTATAGTAAATACCTGTAATAGAATGAGTCATTAGTTAACAGCAATATCCAAAGTCACTCTCCTCAGAAAACTGATCAATGGGGACTGAGAGACAGGATCGGAGGATGGTAGATACAGAATTAAATACTGGAACCTTAAATGTAAGATCATTATTAGGGGAGGAAAAAGTATTAGAACTAGAAGAAGCCCTTCCGATATAGTAATGGTATTAAAGTTGGAAATGAAACAGTAACATCTCTATTGTACAAAGCTATACTCCAACGAAAGACAGCACAGAAGAAGAAAGGGGCTCATATTTTGGATCTTTAGGTGAAGTAACAATAAAGTATATACAAAAATACTGACATGTAATAGTCACCAGCGCCTGGTCCAGCTCAAAGAGGCGAAGAAGAAATAAAAGGAACATTTGGATACATAACATGAAGTGGAGAGAAACAAAATGACTAGATTTCGTCTTTAGACATAGGCTAGTAATAGCAAACACCATGAAAACAAAGAAGATGAACATGGCTATGGCCAAATGAACAAAATAGAAATGAAATTGATATTATCTTAAAAAATAGGAAACAACTAATATTGGATACAAAAGTACTAAACAAATTTAATGCAGACCACTGATTAATAAGGATAAACATAAAACAGCAAATAATAACCAAGGCGACAAATTATTTATGAGAAAACAACAAGAACACAAAATATCCAATTATAGATCCATAAATCCCATATCAAATGTGTGTAAAGTATTTCCATTCATAGTACAAAAATTTCTAACACGTTAGACAAAATGTTCTCTGAATTATGTCATTTTTGACAGTGGTCTATTATGAGATGTTTTATCGAACCTTTTCCACTGTCTCGGGTGTTTATCATACGACGTTTCGGGAGTTTTTAATCTACTCTCAGCGTTAGGTGAATGAACTGGTTAGATTTGAGAAGGACTGATTTTTGTACTCCTTTTTCACATATAGTGTAACGCTAGCTCCCGTTTGAATCCGATTAATTCAATATTAAATAATATTTATTGATTTAAACGTCGCCGACCTTTAGCGTTATCAAGAACCCGGCGTGTCCCAGCAAGATAAGATAGCGCCGACCGAAGTTCCGCGCAAACAAAGGTATGACGCGGGCCGTTTCTCCCCACCTAACAGCATTTCAAGACCTATAAAACTAGTTGCAGAGCGTATTTCAGGAGAGATTCCCGAGAGATTTCCAAGAGATACCTGATACTCCTCCAGCAAACACCTAGTTCCCGATCCTTCATCCTGCCCTTCCAGAGAGTACCTCCGTTGACTCTACCAGTACCTGGGGATCCGTTCCGAAGCTGAGTTTAAGTTAGTGGTTTCGCGAGAAACGCCTGACACTTAGCCATATTTTCCCGAAACTTCCTAATAAGCCGAGTTCAAGTTAGTGGTTTCGCGAGAAACGCCTGACACTTAGCCATATTTTCCCGAACCTTCCTAATAAGCTGAGTTCAAGTTAGTGGTTTCGCGAGAAACGCCTGACACTTAGCCATATTTTCCCGAACCTTCCTAATAAGCTGAGTTCAAGTTAGTGGTTTCACAGGAACGCCTGACACTTCAGCAATATTTTCCTTGTAAAATATTCTACAACGAAAACCGCCTGTAGTCCAGTAATAACTAACATAACATTGAAATCCCAGTTCCCTTGCATTGTAAATCCACCGCCTTGCGATTCAAGCAGAATTAAAAGCTTCAAGCTACCTAAGTAGAATTTACCTGAATTAATCCTTGAGAATTGTAGCGGCCGTCTTGCTTGGGAACTCTGCGGACCGCACTGATAGCTTCGCCAAAGAGTTCACTTGCAGGTGCCGGGGATTGTTAACCTCAAAAGTCACGCCGATCCGGAGTTTCGTTCTTCAAGCGAAGCCCCGTCGGGCGGCGAATTCCTCGAAGTATTTCACCACCGAACTGTAGTTACACGTATAGAGAAAAGAACCCGCGTTAGCATTTTTAATTTGTTATTTGTTTACAGAAGCCAGAAACCGCAAAGCGGCGAAATTTGACAGGCTGCCCGGCGTTGCATTCAGCGCGCAGTTCGTCCCGAAGAGCAACGAAGTAGCGGTCCGGCCGACCACGACGTCCTCGAACGAATCGCGCACGAGGTCACGCCCGCTACAACCAGGAAGCCGCTACCGTCCGTAGAATCTGTCTCCGCCGCGTTTTTATAATATCGTTAATTTGAGCAATTTACATCTCGTTTAATTAATTACACAACAATTTACTTATGTATGATAGATATATAAAATAAATGTTATACAGGATACTCCGTTAGTGTGTTTTGCTTATTTGTGGTATATCTGAGCTAACGTTTGAACCTATCTCCGATCTAATGAGCTAACCCGTGGTAAATAAAATATTACAACCCCTATAAGCAGGGGCAGATATTACAATAGTGTTGCTTACCCCGGGGTTTGAACCTGGGACCACTGCTCCCTCTAATTACGAGTCTGTCACTCTTATTATCAAGATTATCAAGCTGTGCTCTGTATGATGTTATTTTTGACATTTTTATATTATGAGATATTTTATTGGACTTTTTCCACTGTCTCGGGTGTTTATTAGACGACGTTTTGTTAGTTGTTGATCTATGTCTACTTAAATAATCACAGAAATGCTGCAACCTAATGGCTGTCCAAAAAGAACTCTTAACCAAACATTGAAGAAAGAAAGAAATGGAAAGAAATACAACACCGGTAAAGAATGAAAAAACATGGCCGACAACCACGGCCGTAATAACATACATTCGAGGAGTTTCCGACAAACAAAGTAGAATTGAAAACGGATTCAAGATAAGAACTGCCTTCAAGTCCACAACAATTCTGAGAGGCATGATCACGCATACCAAGCCAACCACCGCATACAATGGGAAAACGCTTCGACAGTAGCTAGAGAAGGAAACAAGTTCCGTAGGAAGCTAAAAGAAGCTACATACATAGCTGGCAAAAAAAAGTTATTCACGAATAGGGTCTGATTTAGCGCCGTTTTTCCTGCAACACAAATTACTTTGTCACAGGATGCTTCGTAGTTTTTTATTTAAATTTATTTTTTGCAATCAAAGTTATCTAATTTTGGGAAACGTCAAACTGAAGTGTGTCAAATTAGTTAACTATTTTTTAAAAGGTTTTCTAACAATGAAAGACATGTTCTTAGTTTATGGTGAATGCCGAAAGCACGCAGCAACGGCAGCTTCTGTGTATAGGAGGAGATATCCCAATCGAAGAGCTGCAAGTGAAAATTATTTTTTCAAGAAAATTTCGGGAAAGTTGGCCTCCAATTAGAAGACCAAGGGCAAGAGTTGCAACTAATCCGGAACATGAAGCGGCTGCTATACAAGCAGTCACGGAGAACCCCCATGTGAGTCAATGGACGATTGCCAGACATTTAGAAATTAGTCAAAGCTCTGTCTCGAGAATTGTACGTGGCAACAACTTGCATCCATACCATTTATCTATGGTTAAATATTTAAAGGAAGCTGATTACCCAAAACGGCTTCAGTTATGTGCGCTTTTCCGCGACCAACTACAGCTGAATGCCGATTTATTGAATTTGGTTTTATTTACCGATGAAGCTAAATTCAGTAATAATGGTAGCGTCAATACGCATAATTGTCATTATAATGGTTACAAAAATCCTCACTGAATTCGTGTAGAACACTTTCAAAACGTAATTTGAATTAATTTGTAGTGCGGAATAATCTGAAATTGAATTATCGGACCTTACTTTTTTCGCAGAACATTAACTGGTCGACTTTATCTACGGTTTTTTCGCAATATTTTACCTCAGTTATTGGAAGATGTGGAAATTGAAATGAGAAGTCAAATGTGGTTTGAGCTAGATGGTTCTCCACCGCATTTTCATCGCATTGTAAGTAACTATCTTCAGCGAACGTATCAAATTAAGTGGATTAGTAGAGGTGCATAAAATGGTTGGGCGCCCCGTAGTCCCGACATTATCCCCCTAGATTATTTTTTGTGGGGTTATGTCAAGCAGAAAGTTTACGAAACACCCTTTGCAAGCTTGGATGTATTAAAGAATCGCATTAGAGAAGCATTTAATGAAATAACCCCTGATGTGCTGGCACTTGTGAGAAGGTCGATTATGAATCGTTTGGAGGCATGTGAAAGAAGTCGTGGTGGACATTTTGAACACCTTCTCAGGTAATTGTTCATGTTGTGTTTTATGTTTCATTAAATAAGGATTACTTTTGTTACGAAAACATAATTATTTTGACAGATTTGATTCACACTTTTGTTTTATTTTTTTGAAATCATGATCACAAAATTTTATTCAAATTGAAAAACAGCGAAGTATTCTATGAGAGAGTAATTTGTGTTGCAGGAATAAAGACGATAATTAAGACACTATTCGTGAATCACATTGTACATATTTATTATATCTAAAATATATGGCGCGCTGGTGGCTTAGTCGTAAAGGTGACAAATTCTTAATCACAGTGATCAGTGGTTACGAATTCAAAGCTCATGGTAGATGCAAGTGTACGTGAAAAATGCGTACAAAGATCAGTTTTTCTCAGGACTAACCAGAAGTTCATTCACATCAGGACTGGAGTAGACCAAAAACTCCCGAAACGTCGTGTGATAAACAATCGATGAAACATCTCAAGTTAGAAAAAAATCAGCCATACGAACAAGCACGGTTTAGAGAAATATGGTAAACTGTAGATCACCTTTACAACATTAACCGACTGGTTAAGAAGTGCAAAGAATACAATAAATTCCTATTTATAGGATTGGTTGACTATACTAAAGATTTTGATTCAATGGAGCATCAACAGGTATAGCAGGCTTTGAGAAAACAAAATATTAAAAAGCAATATGTAAATATAATAAGAACAATATACGAAAATACAAAAGCATCAAGAAGAATGGAATGCCCGGACCAATATTGCAAGTAAAATGGGGGAGAACGACAAGGAAATCAGCTGTCATTAATCTTCTCTAACGCAACGTTGAAACAGGTTTTTAGAGAACTGAAATGGGAAACAAGGGGAATCAAAATGGATATCAAACCTTAAATTCGCGGATGTAGTGGTATTTGTTGAGAGTATAAATGAGATGGAGAAAACGTTAAAGCAGTTAGGTGAAGAAAGTAGGACTGGATCTATAAAATCAATAATAAATATTTTAACAGGCACACGAGAAGAAACGATAACATTAAATGGGGCAAAGCTAGAAAATACGTCAGAAACAACTTATTTAAGGCAGATTATTCCATTCACAGATAAAGAAAAGAAAGAAACTTAACATCGGATAAGTAAGTCATGGATAAAATCTTGCTCGTTCAAACAAGTTCTTGAAGGAAACTGATTAGTAAACTTAAGAAGAAAGTGTTTAATAAATGTATAATTCCGGCACCAACAACTTATGGTGTACAGACGTGGGATATAACTAGTCACTGCCTAAACCGACTATCAGTGACACAGAATAAAATGCTCAGAAGCAGTCCAAACTAAAAGGAAATCGGGACGTGATAAAGTATTACATAAATTTTAAGTCGAACTGGGTCAACCATGTAACCAAAATGATATCCAAGACTGGTTAAAAGAAAGGAGGCCGAAGAACATATGGGAGAATAATGGCAATAAAATACTACAAGATAGGAAAAATTGGAACATCATCGGATTGCAGGAATATTATAGGCTATTATTGTTTTATTCCCACTGCAATTGATTAAATGTCGACATTTTCCTTCAGAATGCTTTGCTAAGAAAAATCCCGGGATCTTTGATAGAAAGAGGTATTTCTTCAGAACAAAACAGTTTGACAAAAAATGGTCCACATGTATTCAGGCTAGGTTACATGCTTGCAGGATATTTGGCATGACTATTTTTACTTCTCGGAAAGCACCTTTGATAATGAGGTCAATGTTATTCACAAATCTTTAAGTTCTGACACATTTTCAACCTCCATTAACTTTTGAAATTTGAATTTTTATCATATACAGACTGCCCATTTTATAGTGTAACAACTAGGTAGGCGACACATTGAATAAACTGACGATTTTTCACAGATAATTCTTACTTTTAAAAATAATTTAGTAAATTTATACAATGGGCGGCTTTATAGATGCCTACATCGCATCGTGTCAATAAGAAACAAACGAACAAAATTAAGAGTTGCCTGCGAAAATCATGAGTGTGTTAAATGTGTTGCTTACCTAGTAATTAAGATGTTAAAATAAGCAACCTGCATAATACCGAACGAACTATTATCATTTAGTAGAGTAAACTGAAAGGTTACATGAAAACATGTTGCATAGGAAAATATCAAGAGTTCAAACACCGAGAGGAAGTGGAGATGTTTGCGCAAAAGATATTTTCCGAAGCAACGTGTGTACTGCAGGGATAACCTTCCACATTTAATCGACCAAATTAATAGTCCGAATAGAACCAATCAAATTAATTTATTGATGTCAAATATATGTAAAAGGATTGCGATTAGTCCAAGTAAAAATTTTAAGGCTTATGATTTGTTGTAAGATTTAATAAACTGACAGAAACCGTGTTAGTTAGGCAATATTATGGATGTAAAGGAAATAACCATTGCTTATGAGTGAAATTTATTGATTGAAAAGCGTAATGCTTGCAATTCATTATTAAAATATATCTTCTATGATATTCAATTTTCAGGAATTTCAGTGAAATAAAAATAACGGTTTATATAAAGCCAGGTAGCTGAAACAAATGTTTGGATTGCATATTCAGAACTATTATAACAGTTCTAATAAATTTGGTTTACTATTCAACGCGCGCATAAACATTTTTGGACCAGAGCGGCCATGGAAATTATTAATATACTCACAATTAATCCATCTGGAAATATAAATGGAAGCGTATTTAATAAATTGGGTTTCTAACAAGAACGAAAGATTTTTTAAATTGAACCAAATTTTCTAAAAGGGATTCAGGGTTCAAGCAAATGTGAATGCAAGTTTGTATGAACGAATTTAGAAAAAAAATCTAACGATTAAGGCAATATAGCAACAATTCAATACATTGTTTAGGAAACTCGCTAAAACGACTAGTTGAAAATTTAGGGCAGCCCTTGTCCATAAACTTGTACGATTGAGCTATATTCATATTTACATGTGAGTAAGCTTTGCAGTGAAAATTATTTCCACACTTGATGTGATTCTATATCTATAGCAAACAAGTGTAAAGTCTGTTCACGAAACTCCTGGGCTGTCAAATTATAATAATTATATTAAAGTGGGCAGCAAATTTAAAATTTTGTTGGTAACTTTCTACTTTCACATTTGGAAACACTGCACAATTTTGAAACTTCCACATTTCAAAATTTGATTTATTTGTTAAAGTGACATTTCAATTCGTAATTGTCTCTAACAACAAAGAATCTTTTTTAAAATGGAAAAATTTGGCAAACTAAAGAGAGTTTTACTATTGGCAAGAGAAAAGAGAGCAGTAGTAAATTATTATTTAGAAAAAAAGCAGGAGCATATAAATTAACAAAAACCAAATTTGTTTCAAAGCAGAAAATTTATTTTCAGTGGGTTGCAATATTACTTTAAATATAAATCGACAACATAATGCAGGCGAACTGTTGAGAGATTCAGAAAAAGGAGGTAGAAAGAGAAAGAATACTGGCGATGGTTTTTATGTTCACTTTTTAAACGAAGAATTATCTCGGAAAATGTATGCTTATCATGAGAAATGAGAACATTTTACTTTAAATGATCTACACAATTACGCCACACAGGATTTGTAGTACACAATGGGACAAACTAATCTTTATAAAATCAGAGCTATGGGATATAGATACAGAAAATGCAACAACAGGGCCATTCTTTCGGAACAATCCCATATAAAAGCTTTAAAAGTATCTCTCCTAAGGAAATACTTACAATATTTGGAAGACAGACAAGAAATTAACTTTATTTATCTTGATGAAACTTGGATATATAAGAATGGAAGCCAAGTGCGTATGTGGGTGCATGATGAAGATTTTAAAGCAAATCCTAGAAGAGTTAAAAATGAGGGGAAAAGATATACAGTGGTACATGCTGGATGTAATTTAGGTTTTCTAGATGGGTATAGTTTTCTTTTAGATAGTAAGGTAGAAGACCGAGACTATCATAAAACTATGAACGCCGAGACACTTATGAATTGGATTGTTAATCGGTTGCTTCCAGCATTGAACATGTTGAATGGGAAGTGTGTTATAATAATGGATAATGCTCCATATCATTCTGTAGTCCTCGACAAACCCCTAGTATATCTTTAAAAAAATCGAAAATGACAGATTGGCTGACTCAAAATAAAATTGCGTTCAATGAAAACAGCACCAAGCACCAACTTTGGGAAATTATAAGGCCACTGATTAACACCACCAACAAAAAATATGTTGATGAATTTCTATCCCAACATGGGCATGCCGTTGTTAGACTGCCTCGTTACCAGTGCCGGTATAATCCCATAGAGTTAGCATGGGCATTTGCAAAAAACTATTACAACAAGCATATACAATCCCAACCTTCATCCAAAGATAATGTTCACAAGTTATGGCGTATAGCTCTCAGTAATTTTACAGAGCAAATGTGGAAGAACAGTATTGCTCATTGTGAAACACTTATTAAAAATGACTGGATAAAATACATGGGCACTTGCAGTGTGGGGGATATTTCTCCATATCGTTAACTGAATCTGATACTGATGAGTCCGACATGGAATTCTCTTCAGATTCTGAAACAACAGACTGATTGTGGAAATATAAAAGTATCCACTATAAATTTCTAATTCTCTCTCTTTTTCTGTAGCACTACAGCCCTAGGTGATTAAAATTCAATACTTACATTTCCAATTTGTAACTTTGTTTAATAATTTTTCTACTTTTGACATAAAACTATCGAACATAACTTATCTTTATTTATCACTAGTTTAGTCGCTACATTTGAACTGCATTCCATAAAAAAGTTACTATTATAAGTACACTCAAGAAATTTTAAAACAATTACTTTTGACAGTCCAGGAGTTTCGTGAACAGAGTTTAACGTTATGTTTTGAATAAATATTCGTGACACTCTTACGATAATACTAATTTTTATGATATTGTCTACTCTGCTGAAAATACTGCAATCGTTATTTACTAATATATAAGAAAAAATTAATTATTTTCTAGGCAAGACTATATACTTCTAGGTAACCCGCAACAAGGCACACTGTGAATTTCCTTGTTTTATTCTTCCTGGCCGTTATGAGAAAAGCCTTATGAAGATCAAAGCTTTTGTAAATTAACTCGTTCATAATATTATTTTCCTAAAATACTTGCATCTGTTCAGGGACAATAATTAGGGAACAATTCTCGTAGCCGGAACCTGCAAAGAGGCGATAGCTTCATTTCTCATGTAACACTGACGTAAATGACAAGCTCTTGCTGGAACGCATTTTCCATTAATTATCGCTACTGTATTTCTTGTAGTATGTTCTGGTTTTACATTCACGGCAAAAGCAAGAGTAATTTTCTTTCTCTCGCTTCTCCTGAAACGATGAAATAATGATATACAGCACAAGATGGCATATTGTACTCGGAATTATGTCAAATACATCTGCGTGAACTGCTGAAGGCTGAAATTTTTGAGTATCCTCTGGAATTGTTTAAACGAAGCTCTATATTTCTGAATTAAATTGAAACTAAATAAACGTTTCTTAATTTAAGAAAGGTATGTGAGAAACTGGACTTACTTAAGTTTTCGTAATTTAAATAAAATTATAACGAATGTTAACATAATTTAAGATAACAGAAGGATTAGACTTACCATCGCATTTATATTATTTTGTAGACAGGTGCAAAGTATTATTTGGTAATCATTAATTTCAAAACCACATTCAATGGCTAAGCATTACGGTTATTCTATACAAAGAAAATAAACACCGAAATACGAAATCGGCAACACCGACGTATAATAATAAACACGGCATCTATAATAATTCCCCTCTCGCATTCCACAGAAGCTCACGAGAGAATGAACGACGATATCCGGTATCAATTGAAACCAATCTTGGGAAACCAGCCCTTACAATATATACCGTTTGCGTCCTCAATGAAATCGTTCCGTAATATTGCCTGACACGCACGTATATAATTGTTCCTGAACGATAATAAAGACATCTTCAGTTTTTACTTGTTTGGACGCTTGTTCTTTGAAGTCGGGCAGCTTTTTCTTTTTTTTAAATGGTCACACGCACACAACGTAGCTCGTGCACTGAATGCGAATTTAAAAATGTGTATCAAAAGATTAACATTGTATATTTAAATGTTGTACAGGTTATATTTAACCCAAAAAATCGCCTTAAGGCTTTCAAAACAAAAATGTGAACCAGTGTTATAATTATACTCTGTTCACATCTTTTTGCATGAAGATTGACCATCGAGGTTTCCCCAATCGGTCTAAAATTACTTTGTGCGTTTAAATGAGTTTCATATTTGAGTTTATGGTGTCCAAATGCATTTACATTAGAAAACATCACAAAACACCTTCAAACGTAAGTTGCCATATTGAAACAGAACAGAAAATAGAATTTTAGTAATTTTTTATGTATGTATGCAATTTTAGTAATTGCAGACTACTAAAAGAATGTTAAATATTAAAATAATTATTAATAAATGGGAAAGTGTTATAAGACTGTTCATAGTAAAAGCCCTAAGTGTGGATATTGCATTGGGAATCGACATAATTCAACAAATGGGAATAAAAATAGCTGGGGAGCAAAAGTGCATTCATCTAAAGGGGTTAATTAAATGTTGGACAGAACCCAAAAGTGGCTGCCAAGAAAATATTTCGTATGGTTTATAAATTATTTACTTTTATCAATCAATAAAAGTGCAATCTAGCTGCTTTGCAATGATTTTACCGTCAAAATATAACTTGATAAACTTGAACACAGGTTACGGCGGATATGCAGGTACATATTTTAAAACGAAATTATATACAGTATCCAGAGAAACTGCTGTTAGATTTAGAATGTTATATATTTAAGTTTAAAAAATATTTGGCTAGCATATGACGGGCGGGATTAAGTAGTGGCGGGCAATTGATCAGCGGGCATTTAACCTCTCGGGCATTTCACCTTGCGGGCATATCATCGGCGATCAAATAACCGGCGGGTCTTTACCCGGAACTGCGGTTATAATAAGCAGTTCTTCTGGCAATAATATTCTATTCTGTCAAGGGCAGCAATTTTGTTGGAGGTTCACGGATTATACAACAAAATAAACGGTTCCGTTCACATACACCTTAATAACAAAAATCTAAGACCAAATTTGAGCCAAAAAGGTGGGAACCTATTACATAGGCAATAACATTCTATATTTATTTTGAATTTTAATATTAGATTTGCTTTTATAGAGTTATTACCAGTTCGACGAACTGTTCTATATAACCGGTAGTACTTAAATAACATTAAAGTATGATCAAAAATAATTTTCACCTAGTATGGCTATTTTCCTAATTTATGAATGCAGTTACTTAAGACCGGTTCTACAAACCAAGAATACCGTTATCCGGGGAGTAAATACCCTAGAAATGATTGCTGTAACAAAGGAAACTATGACAATGATACCTCGGATATAGTTATACCGGGTGACTATATGTGATTGTGATATTTTTTCTTAGGTTGACACTGTTTATGTTGGTGGCACTGTAAGTCTATGTCAAATTCGAGGTTAGCAGGTTAGGTTTTCCGTCAGTTTTGACACAGAATTTTGAGTCAACCTGCGAACATTGAATTTGACATAGACTTACAGTACTACCAACATAAACAGTGCCGACACACAATGTGGCACTGTAAGTCTATGTCAACTTCGAGGTTAGCAGGTTAGGTTTTGCGTCAGTTGGTGTGAAAACTGACGCAAAACCTAACCTGCTAACCTAGTATTTGACATAGATTTACAGTGCCACATTGTATGTCAAAACTGACGCAAATCGTAACCTGCTAACCTCGAATTTGACATAGACTTACTGTGCCACCAATATAAACACTGCCAACTTAAGAAAAAAAATCACAGTCATTTATGGTCACCCGGTAGAACCGACCCATAATAATCAAATGTCAGGTTTGCCATTTAAGTATAAACTTAGTTGCATTCATAAATTAGAAGCTATTCCATAGCCATACTAGATGGAAATAATGTTTCATCATACTATACAATATAAGATAATGTACATCTACCGAGGGGGGAAATTAGAGCCACTACTAAAGGTACATATTTGATAGCAGCATATTTACACTTAAAACTTTAAAACACTCACTCGTTGTCGTGCAGTATTTATGACGGTCTTTGTAACATGGAAAATGTAGTTCATTTTTGTTAGAATAAAGTCAAGGAACAGATCTTGCACATGTCTATACCATATAGTTGTCTAGTAATTATATCTTGCGTAATCGTATGCGCTGTCTTCATTGTTCTCTAGTTTTGTCACTGGAGTTTTTCCCTTCGGTGGCCAGTTGATTTCTTTTAATTATTTCCCGTATTTGGTACACTTTTGGTGCATATTCTCTGACACTTTACGATTGCGCTATATATCTATGCTTTCTTTCTATTTATTACATTTGTCAGTTGTCTAACATATAGGAGTCCGTTTAGAAGGGAGTTACGAGTAATTTTCTCTACCTTAAACGTCTCTTTTATTTCTTCCTCAAACCGTTTCCGTTTGCTTATTCCCATTTCAATGTTTTGTTTATATTCATACTCAAATATCTAAAAAAACAGTTGAATTTATGTTTATATACACGGTGATCCACGAATACTGTCTGATTTAGCGCCTTTATTCCAGCAACAAAAATTAGTCTCTCATAGAATACTTCGCTGTTTTTCAATTTGAATACAATTTTCTGATCGTGATTTCAGAAAAATGAAACAAAAGTGTTAATCAAATTGTGTTGCAGAAGGAACGGTGCTAAATCAGACACTATTCGTGAATCACCCTGTATGTATATCAGATGAAAATTCATAAAAACTGCTTTTCAAGAATACATTTATACAGTCTAGGCGACGAGGAGGGGGTGGAAAATATTTCTAATAAAACAAAGAGAATTATAAAAATCTTTTATACAGAAGTTGCAGGTAGGGAGGCGTTGCATCATAATAAAATATTTTTTTTATGCACGGTGACTCAAAGAAGTGTGGCGAATCAAACTTTTGTTTTTCTCCAGAATGCCGCATATCTACGGTAGCTTAAAGGTTTTGCACCGAAAGGCTCATCAATTTTATATAAAGTTGCATGGGTCCAACATCAACGCTTTTGGAGATATTAACGATGTTATGCAAAAATTCTGAATTTTAGACGGCTGCTGTAAGTAAACAAACGCCAATTAAATGAAAGATGTTACTAAAAATAATGTTCTCACTCCTCCCAAACTTAACAGTTTCGGATTTTTCAAATGGAATGCTCTGTATGATATTTGTATTATTGAAGACTTCTTTTAACTAGCTTTCTTTTTATAATTATGTAACTTTGATGTGTAAGTTTTTTTGTTATCTCTTGAAATAAAGCATCTTAAAGAGCTTAAATTGTTTTTTATGTTGAACCTTGAATATCTTGGAAAAAGTTGAATTTAGAAGTATAAAGTAATATATCAAAAGAAAGCTCATTAAAAGGGCTACAAACAATGCACAGATTGTTCCATTAAAAAATCCGAAATGATTAAATGTGCGGATATTGAGCATTAATAACTCAGATCCACTATTTTATATCCGAAAAGTAACTCACGAAGAACATAACTTTTTGGTAACATTTTCTTTCATTCAATTGTTTTCTGTAACTTACAGCAACCGCCTGAAATCAGGGTTTCATAAAATCGTTTGAAGATGTTTAATTACCAGTGTTGAGCTTGGATTTCATGTTAGAAAAAAGGTATCGCAGGCGGACGTAGCAGAACAATATACTTTTAGTGTGTTTTACTATATAGAGGTGTGTGATGTTATACTGAAAGTCATCGCTCCATACTGAATATAACGTCTGCCCTATGTCTACAGCGGCATACAGATATAATATTTTGATGTACTTACTCTATTCTGCAATGATGTGAGCAGAATGGGCGCGTTGCTGTAGTCTACACCGCTTTCTCCAAGGCATTTGATAAAGTAGATCATGATGTTATGGTGCACAAGTTAAGTACATTTCGATTGAATATGTGGTACATTGGGTGTACCACAGGGGTCGAATCTGAAACCTCTATTTTTTATAGTATTATTCAATGACTTACCGAATTGTTTAACGAGTAATATATCAAGGTTGTTAGATGCAGATGATTTAAACATGTATGGCCCGATAGTGAGCGTCAGTTACATACAGCTATAGCAAGGAGATATCGGCATTATCTACACATGGAGTTTAAAAATAGGCTTTTCTTCAATGTTAGTATATGTTTTATATCATCTAACTTTACGCTAAATTATAATTTACTTCTTTTTCTTCTTCTACTTTTTTAAAGCATAATGCTTGTTTAATTCTGGACGTGGACTGCCAGCTGTCACGCCATATTTTGCTAGGTCTTCTAGAGGGTTTCTTCCCACTGGGTATCCCGTTACGTGCGATCTTGATTATTTTATCGTTGGCCATCCTGTTAACATGTTGGTTCCACTGTCTTCGCCTCTGTCTCACCCACAGCACTATATCATCCATTTTTCTCAGGTTTCGTATGTAGGTGTTTCTTTTTTGTCTAAGAACGTGTAGCCTACTATCGATCTCAAAATTTTCATTTCGTTGGTTTTCAAGTGTCTCTTCGCAGCTACTGTGTCCGCGCTCGCCTCTCCTGCGTATGTCATCATGGGTCTAATACATGTTCTGTATATTCTCGTCTTACATTCTAATGATATGTTACTGTTTTTCCATATGGTGTGTTTTAGGTGTCCGGATATCGCTGCTACATTGGTAACTTGTTGTTTTACGGCGCCTGTAAGGTCTCCATAGTTGGAGATTTGTACTCCCAGGTAGTTGAACGACATGACTTGCTCTATTACTAACTTATCAGCGGCTACTTTACATCGGAGAGGCTCTTTGGCTATAGCCATGGACTTGGTCTAATTTACAAATTTATAAAACAAACAATATTCCGTTAGAAATGAAGTACGAGACTCTAGATCTTGGCGTACAGTTCGTTTCGTCTCTGAAATTTGATCTTAGCATTGAGAGTATCTACAGTAAAAGCTTAAAACGTTATTGTACGAAATTCTACTAGCTTTAAGAATGCTCAGTCTGCATATTTTATACAATACTTTCTTACGCTTGCGAATATTGTATACTGCGGTCATCTGGTCACCACATCTTGCTACTAATATAAGAAAAATCAAGCCAGTGCAAAATAAGTTTATTAAATTTATGTACTTTAAGCGCACAGTGTCAACCCGTAATTAGCATCTTTTCAGCCTATTAGGCAAGAATTTAGCTTACATAAACTTGAATATAGAAGGACGGTACATCATATATTATTTTTATTGAAAGTATTTAATAACTCACCTTTGCTATCGAGAACTGAACTATATGTTCCCTCACGTAGAATTCGGCAAGCGGAATTATTAGAAGTTAAATTGTGTCCCATGTCCTGCAGACAGAATTCTCCAGTAGTAAGGGCATGTTCGACATGCAAGGAACATTTCTCTATCCTTCCGGTCTTTTTGATGTCCACTGTTGTTAAATCTACATTAGTAAAAATGTACAACTTATGACCCTGTCACATTTTGATTTTGATTTGATTAAGATAATAATTTTGATGTTTCATCTGATTTTAATTTGACTAGATAGCAGTCAATTTGAATTTGAATTTGGTTATATTTTTAATCCGTACATTAAGAATACTGTATTTAGGTTAGATACCTGTTGTTTTCTTTTGGTAAATAAATAAATAAATAATAATGTACTATACTGTAATCACCAGGACCCAAATCCAATTCGTATATAAGGTATAGACTTTCCAAGATTCCCAAGTCACTACTAATATTAAAGAACGAAGCATGGGAAATTCCTGCGGCAATATTATTACTAGTTGATAATGATTCTGCATAACAAAGTATAAAGAAAAGAAAGTGGTGAAAGTAGTGGTTTCTCAAGAAAAAATTTCTTTTCCAACCGCTACCTGTTTAGCATTTAGTTTGACGAGTTTTTTTCCATAAAGCTTTACTCTTACCCTTAATTACTAACATACTGCAGTCTAAAATCGTGTCAGTTTGACAGAATAATCCTCCCGCTGACGCGGTCGGACTATTTAACCTGTCAAACTGACACTCTTTTATTATTGTGCAACAAGTTATCGTCATATAACCTGATAATATCGAAGTACTTATAGTATTACTTCTGATTATACGCCTTTGAATAAATTAATCTCTTCAATATATTGCGTTGTAAATATTTCTAAAAACGAACCGAACCTGAAGTTATTTCAGGGGCCGAGGTTTCTTTTAGAATCTTAGAACTGTGTAGCACTTAGTGGCCGAATATGTATGCGCATGAATGCAAAATTTGATACCCCAGAAGGTGGCATTCCGTTCCTAGAAAAAAAATAAGGAATAGGGTCTGGAAGGACAATTATTGCGTGAGATTTGTGTGGTTATATTGTTCAGCTGTATTGGAAGCTGTTTCATTGTTGATGTTGTTTGCCTGATTCGTAGAGAGCTTTGTTGCTGGGTCTTTGCTCATTGTTATTGTTGGGTTGGTAAGGTTAGTGCCTAATTGGTACTGCTATATAGTACACTATGTTTCTGTAAATATCGGTGAGATAATTACTAACTATTGACCTCATCAACAATTATTAGTGATCCAGAAAGCGCACCTGGACATTCTGGGATGCTCATTGTCTACAAATGCCTTACAAATACGCTCGCTATGGGAGTGGCCATCGCAGTCGCAATTCGCATCGTGAGTTAGTACTTACTAGTTTGCATCCGTATTATAGCTGTTGTATGTAGATCATTGACGGTGCACCTGAAAGTCGCCCCTGATCTAGAATCATCTACTAGATACTACGGGGGAGCATCGGGGAAACGGCAAAACCCCCTGTAGGTACTATTATCTCAAACAAATACTGCTAAATGTAGTAATGCTTGCTTACTTTTGTTTACATGTGTGGCTTTACAATTTTATGCTTATGAGCGAGAGTATGAAATAAGCCACTCACCGAATAGGGTCATATATGTGGTCCAGATCTCCTGAGCCGAATGGGCGGTTCTGAATTTCGGTATGTCGACAACCTGTAATTTATGCAATGCAACCGATTTGAACCCAGGAAAAAATAAGTTAGCCCCCAACCAAAATAACTGTCTCAACAGAACCTAGACAGGCTTTTCTAGTAAAATTTTTCAGCATGATTGTATGTATTTGGCCGTGCCACTAAATGTAGTTAGTTTTATATCATTTCTTCCAACTGTTTGCTTTGCGTCAATATGAATGTCTAGTGACAAATGGTTTAAAACATTAAGTCCTAATCGATTAATGATGTAAAATTTTCTTCACATCTTCTTCATTATTATTCTAAGTGAACCCTTTTGACAATAGTTAAACAATTACTTATTATTGCGGTAATATTTTTATGGTTATTTTTTATAACCCTAAATCCCCTTGCTTGAAATCGCTAATATTTTGTTTGTATGCGTAGACTACCTTATAGGAATTGAAAAATCTATTTAGAGTTTCATTCCTGAATTTTAAGCGCGTTACCATTCTTTGAGTTGACTTTTTGTTTAATTGATGTCAGAATGTCCACCTGATAGTGATTTTCAGTTTTAATAAGTGTAACATTCAATTATGTTTGTAACGTAGTGTTTGATTATCCTTACTTGAACAGATAATTGAGAAATTCTTTGTATTAAAATAGGGTAAAAGCATCTACGAAATTTTAATTCTCTTCGGCTCTTTGAGGACTGGTGATTGGGTGGAATGAGTAAGTCCTAGATGTCCCGATAGCTAGTATTTGTTCAGTTCTAATGCCGATGGAGGTTATATCATGGAAGCTTTTTTTGGAGTTCAGTGATCGTCATAAATGAACGAAATTTCCCTATATCCTCATTGTGGATTGGGATTCAACCTTTAGGGAAGTGTATGTAGCAATTTACAGTTTGCTTTCCTGTGCTCGATTATTGTCGACAATAGTTATTTACTATACAAGTGGGATAAGAGCATCATTAATATACGTGTGTGTAAGTTATAAACGAGTGCGTAGCACGAGTTATGTAAGCACGCAAGTATATTAATGATGCATTATCACACATGTATTGTACAAAGTTTTATCTACAACTGCCTAAAATTAAGAAAAAATTAAGAGAAATATCAGATCAGTCATTTTCAAAAATATTGTAGTAGGCAAATGTAATTATGTCATTCATTTGACACTATTTCAGTTAGGTAATGAAGCCATTACACCACTCAATTAGGTAATTAAGCCACACATAACTGAGTGGTGTGATGAGATTCATTAACTAACAGAAATAGTGTCAAATGAGTGACATAAGGAGTTACTTATCCCACTCGAGTAGATAAAATAATATAATACAGCTAGTCAGTTTAGGAAACAAAATAGAGATATTGCAGTAGTTGCACAATGCATATTCACATAACGTAAACCCACCAGTTCAAATGTCAATTCGAATGAAAACCGAAAAATGTATCCACTTGTGCTGCAAAATCTACCTTAACTTGCATTAGTTCTAAGACGAGTTTTCTTAAATCAAAATGTTTTTCTTCTATCTTCAAATGACTGGTTTCAATGTGACCTGGTTGCAATTTATTAATCTAAATGAAGTAAGTTCGAATTGACAAGAATAGATGCTATTTTTAGAATGGTTCATCAGTTCAAATTTTTAAAAACGCATTGAAGTATAAGTTTCTAATGAATGGCTGTTTACAATTCTATTCTATGGAAAGCTAGATCTATACAAGCATTAACTTGCTACTGCAAGAGACTAAAGTGAGGCACGGATCAATGGAATAATTTGAGATTGCAGATACATGTTCAGCTAGTTACATACAAAGCAGAGGAAGTACTGTGCCTCGTCATCTAAAATACATTAATTCTCAGGAAATAGTTGACCTCTACTCGACGCTGTAGAAGGGGTATTGATTTCAAAATGTCTGCAAACTGATATTTGTAATTCTAATACTCATTATATAACGAGCAGTTCTTTTGGCATGCTTCAGAAATATAACACTAATTAAAAATGCCTCTCCTAAATTTCTGAAATAATTGCCAATATATTGAGCGTTTAGTTACAGCCAGCGAATGTAGATATCTAAGAATTTGAAATGAACGCCCAATAGTTATAATTTATGAACTAATCTAGAACCTTCCGTAATCCAGTAATTACCACGAAATGTATTGTTCCTGTGTATAAATTATTTATTATTCCAGTGATACCTACTTAATTTCAATAAAAATATTACATTGAAAACAACACACCTACTATTTCCTCATTCTAGTGATAGTTACATCAAAATTTTGCATCGCACTGTTTAAAGAGTATACACCCTGGACTTTATTAACTTTAACATTGACATTATTAATACATCGTTATTTTAATGTACAATTAACATGATCTGCAACCGCGTAACCAATATACAGACTGAAAACATAATTAATTATTTCTAATTATTATTGTTTGAGTGTGTTTGTAGACTAATTAATAACAATCCGGTAAATAATTCACTGTTAAATAAACAACATGTGTGTAATGGGCCGCTGCATTATATATTTAGTTAATTACATACTAAGTTAATTCCTAACTCGGTCGAATATAGCTGAAAAAATTAAAGGTAGCAAAATCAAACATTACTTTATAAAAGTAATAAAATAATGATGATGAGAATATTAAAAATGCAAAGTTCACTGCTACGGAATAACTGTATCTTAGTGTGATGTATTTTGTTATTATCATTAATGTGTAGTCTACTGCACCGTCACAACAAATACACAAAACCCCCAGTACCTTTAACCTTTGAAACGTAAAAGCATAGAAATTGACCTTTACTGTTGAAAAATAATGGCACCAGATTAATTATCTTGACGTTACGGCTATATAAGAAATGTTAAGGATTAATGGCGAAATTGTTAGGATAATAACATTCTTCAACTTGGGACTGTCTTGTTTGATATTTGTGCAACATATTTTAACAAACCTTAAAATCAATCCTAGCAAATATTGCTGTTCAAATGCTAGGAGTAGGTTACTTTCGAATGATTATGATATGTAAAATATGATAACATAACAAGATATACAACAAATAGTATATTAAGTATTGAGAACGGTAAGGACATTTTACCGCTCGAAGACAATTGTTTGGAGGAGGAGCGAAGCAACGACCCCAATTTTTGTCCGAGAAAGGTAACCCTTAACGTTCGACGTGCTTATAAAATTTTTTGCACGATCAGAGTTAAAATTATACAAAAAAATATAAACTATTTACTGAGAAATTAAAACGATCGAAATACATTGAAATGATCGAAGTGATATGGCACACATCACTAGATAACCAATCTGTTATTTGTTAAATAAAATTTTATAAAATTGTGCATGTTAGACTAATTTTCATTGTTTTTTAAAGAGGCGTTGGTAAGTATTTTTGTTGTTTAGTTTTTAGATCGGTAAGTAATTTTGCTGTCGTCGTAATTATAGCAACTGATAAATTCCACTTACTGTCATGGAAACAGCAAAACAAGCAAAAATCAAATTTAAAACTAATGCTATTCAACTCTAATCAACAAATTTCGAGTCAGTTAGAGACCTGATGAATATTTTGCGTCAAGTAAAGATCATTATCATTACACAGAACATAGTATTTGTGACAAGTGACCATTCTGGCAGAACGAAATCGGTTTTGAACATATATTGAGGTTCCTCGTTAATAAATTTTAACGAATTTGTTACTTCTTAATGACTGGTTTCAAACTTTACATGCTTACCATACGGTAGACTACAGAAATATTTTACTAAAACAAAACTGTGCATAAATATTCCAACATCTGTGCATTACTATAAAGACGCTCGAAAACAATTCAGTCGTGAATAATGACAAACTACGTAGAAAACTTCAAGAGGGAATATCCAGTTCTTCTACAAAAATGTAAAATTGCAGTCAAATTATTATCGTTTCCAGCAGATGCGCAAGGTTTAACCTGTTAACGTTTAAAAAATCTCATTTTTATAGCTTTCGTTTTTTGCGATTCGCAGACAGAAAGAAAGCATAATGGATTCGTATTATGTACGCTGCCCTAAAAAAGACACAAAAGCGCCAAAAACTTCAAAGCTTTTGAAACTGCTGCAAACGTACACGTCGTTAAAATTCACAAAGTAAAGCACCTGGTGCCTGCCCGTTACAATTAATAGCGATACTTAAATCCAAAGCTGTTTTTATGTATTACTCCGTCAACATTATAGATTAGGATTAACTTTTTTGTTGTCCTGGACAATACATCTCAAACCGCAACGCACGGGCGACTAGCAGCTATTTTCGTGTAACCAAAGAAAAAAATAATTCTGTATTGTGGCATCAGACAAAAATAATGCATACATATACGTTAATGTCAGTTAGGTGGACATAATTAATTGCTGGCTATAATTATAGCTGTTTCTTTTTCCCTTGCCCTACCACAGGAATAAATTCGCACCAACGTCAGCATTACTTTAAATGGAATTATTTTTGTAAAGTTTCGTTCTTCAATTTAAACTTCCCAGGTCTTTATACTTTGAGTTTGTACAATTTTAAAACTGATCTTTTGTAATTCCTAGTATATAGTATAATGTAAAGAATTGTACTCATACAGTTTCATTGTAAACAGTATTGACTGAGACCCTTTAATTAAAAATTTCTTTTTCAAATCGAAATATTATTCTTTAAAAACTGCCAACCCAGTGGATGTTTATTCAAAACCAACGATTATTTTTATTCAGTTTATGTCAATGTCTAATACTTGAACACTAATGCACCATGTTACTTGTAAAAACCTTTAAGCTAATCTGTAACTTGTCATAGTCCAATAGTTATGCTGAAATGTATTGTTCTTCTATACCTATAACTTAGTGATGACTACAGTGGTACCTTCTATTTACTTTTTATACCTCATTCCTAACACGTTGAAACATACATAAAAGATATAAACGTCATAAAATCAAATCATGTAAATACATACATGCATATTCATGAAGGAAACGAAATTATGAAGTGTAAAAACCAAAATTTACTGATGCGAAATAATTATTTACAATATTTACATAATACTATCTTACAATACAGTTCGGAGCGCTACACACCATGTCTGAAGTCTTCTTATTTATTGAACTTTTACGAATTACGTCAGAAAACGTAACTTGTAGATTCTTAGAACCAGGTTATTATGTTGAAGTGCTGGATCGTGTAAAAGGGATGAAGAGTTGGAGGGTAAGGTGTGCATGAAGTAGCCAATTCTAACTATCCCTTAAGACATTTGTAGCCTATGTCAGTTCACAGATGAACATACATCAGTATTTGAGACTGTGTTAAAAATTAAATAAAGTAGGCAGCTATAAATACAAAATATTGGTGTCGTGTTTTGCTTATTCTAGTCAACTATGGGAACTAATGAATTACTTGGTTTAATTGCGAGACCTACGTCTGCAAATTTTCTCGTTATCACACAAGAACGCTGCAGCTTGACTCAGTGAAGTATCACCAATTCTGATGCTTGCGTCAAAGGTGGATTGCCAGACCGCATATTACGAACTACATCTAGATTTTTCTAATTCTTTTAAACTTAACACAATTATCTAATTTATGGTCGAACGTTAACTTAAACACCACGGAATAATATGGCGTTAGACTCGACTGGTCAGAGTCACCAACTATCTCTTCCGAAATCCAGCAGACTGACACACTTTTAACATATTTCTTTTTTTAGTTTTTTCTAGTAATATTACCACTATTACAGCAAAATTGAAACTTACCATATGCACTGCAGGTCTTCGCTTTAGAAATATATTAATACAAAAACTATTACAAGATGTGAAAAAGTAGCTATAAATTTTAAAACGTGAAAGCTAAATTATTTCTACTAAAAGTATAAAGTAGCATTTTAAATGGAAAATATTCTTCTAAAAATATTTTCCTAAAATTCACACCATAAATTCAAATAACAGCTCCTGGTGTTCTAGAATTTGAAATTCGAAGTTTATGGGTTCCCTAAATATTTAACATTTAACCATTCTACTGCTACAGTTCATTGCAAAAAGTATTGACACCTTGCGGAAAGAGTATAAAATTAAAAATGTATATAGTATTTCATGCATAAGTACCCCTGTTATATCTTAAACTATATACTAATTAATATTCCTATATTAGTAACAAATAGAAGCCACGTAGCGCAGTTGGGGAAAACGGTAGGCTTGCATTAAGCAAGTCCTCGGTTCGAATCCCGCGGGGGTTGGGTTCTTCCGCAGCCTTGGCAATTGGAATGGGTTTCAGCGAGACCATTTACAGTTGCGCACCAAATTAACTGTGCTCTACTCAGAACCACAGACCTAAGAGATAAAGTAACAAGGTCAACACATCACGCAGATACACTACGCACACAATGTTTGCTGCGCAAGCACAAAAAGGATCGCGGCCCAACTTTGTATAACGAATCCGGGACAAGTTGAGCATTATACCGCCAGTTACTAGCGCATGAAGCACCAGCCTCTACATCCCCAGGTAAATGAGGTTACAAAAAATACGTATATACATTAAACTTACAAATAGCTATCTATCTGATTTTATTTTTTGTCAATTGTTCTAATATGAGTAACTGTGATACTTTGATACTTATTAAAAAAAACTGAAAAGCTACACTGATATTAGGATTCAGAGCATGCTATGAAAGCAGTGACCAGATTTATACCGTTTTAGTTTATATATGTTTACTAAGGATGATGATTCTTTAATACTAAGTGGTAGGGCATATTCTTAATCGTATTCTGGATAATACGAACAAGGGAATTGCAATCTTCGTATACTGTCTTTCTTTATTTTGTTATGTTTCCTATCCAGAATATGGTATTTACTATCTAATAGCTCCCTTTACGACATCATGTAGTAAATCAGATAGTAAAAACTAATGCAAGCTATATTTAATACTTGTCTTTGATTTTGGAGCTTTCCTAACATTAATTAAGGTGGTCCATCTCTTTAGCAATAATGACACAATCGTCAGTAAATACGAACATCATTGAATGTTTCGCTAGAGGAAATTTTAAACGAGATGGATGCTGGACATCACTTTTGTAGGAACGTTTACCCTGCTGATAACTCAATGAATGTAACTAATATATGTAAAACATTAAGGCATTAGTACAGACTGTCTAAACAATATCAAGTTTTATATGTTAAAACAGTGTGTAATATTATTGACCTTGTTATAATTTTGATTTCTTTGGTTCAAACAGGTTGGTTTCGAAGCAGGAAATTAAGTCCACTGCTTACCATCATTACTAATTTCGGCGATTTTCCGATAACGTTTTCAATACCAACCACTAAGTTTTTTGTTTTGAATAGGCATTTTCATTTATTGTCAATGTATTTTTCCTTTTATATGCATCGAGATGTTTTGATAATGCTGAAATAAATTGTATTGCGCACTATACCCCCAGGCGTTTTCCTGGAAACCGCTAACCGATTTCGAAAATAAAAAGCAGTTAAAATAAGGTGGGGAAACAAATTACAAAACTAAGTACAACATATACAAATCACTAAATATTAAGAGAGAGATAAAGGGGGTTGTTACTGTAGCGCCTTATGGTAACATTATTGATACCAAACTTAAAGAAGGTAACACATATGGTCAACAAAACCTATATGTCCTGAGGCAAGCAATTTAGTGTATAGGTAGGTCTATGTATATAGCCAATTCTTCTGTGCTGTAGATTTTTTAGCAAAAATGTAGTACATCGTTTAGAAAACTCCTTTATAGTCCAAGGTATGGTTTTTAATGAAATGACGTGAGATATATACAAAGAGTGATGTTCACTAATATAAAGGTTACATGATTCATTTGTTTAAAAAATACGTTTACAAACTGAGTTCTGAAAATGTTCATGTTTGTACATAGCGCAGGCTTTATTCTTGCCGAAAATGAAACCCAACATAGACAGCTTAAATGTTGTATGAGACAAAAAGGAGAAACGAATAAGAGCGTTGTGTTAAATATAGCTGCATCGAAGGAATTCGAAGCGTCCCTGTGGCTCAGAAAGCCAATACCAGCTTCACCCTTTATCTACTGCCACACAATGAAACGCTGAATTCCGAGTCGCATCACCGGTAATATTTTTATTTTTATTTTATCTGAGATACAGTTGCAGGAACAGTTTGCTCATAGTTCAGACTTTACCCTTGACAAAAAATTGAACCCAACAGATGCATTTGTAAAAGCTGTAAAGCAGAAAAGGTGTCAACAAAAAATGGGTTCTATTTAGTGCAGCAGGTACGCACGGACTCTAGAAGTGCTCTGTAGCGCATGTAAGAACAGCCCGTTCCCTTTCGAAAATTTATGTAATTTATTAGAAACGTGAAAATATTTTTATTGTTTATTGGCATGTTAAACAGTGTTTAACATGATCGCGTCTTCGAATGTTAAGATACATTTAACATGCATCCACTCGAAGGGACAATTTTCTCCGTGGCGGAGGCGGCAATCTTTTTAATTTCATCCGGGATAACAAGGAACTCGTTTTGCGTTTCCATTTTAAGATTTTTATTTTGTTTTCGACAGGCACTATAGCAACATCACACATATGCATGATAGTCCGATTTCGATTTAGCAGTTTTTAATAATTATTATTGATTCAAAATTATTGCCTCAGTGAACAATAAAGTAATGAACGCATTTCGAGGGGTAACCGTCTTAAAATTTCTCACATAAATTACCACTCTTGCTTCTCTAAGCTCACTCGAGTGGTAAAAATATGCTCAAATGTTAAGACTCTTCTAAATACGTTAACTACTATTACCTCTGGCTTAATTTGATTTTTAAATTTATTTAGTGTCACAACGTCCACTTACGAAGGAAATTCTGTATAAAACCCTTTACAGATTTTTTTAGCAAGAACTTAAACTTATCCCAGCTGACCTGTGCTCCAGGCTTTAAGATTTAAAGATAGTATGTGCATTTTTTTTAAATTGTATGTTACAGAAACACATCATTTGAAGTCCATTAGCCATTTTAAAACATAGCCAAATGAAATCACCTATTACACTGTAAGAACTAATCTACAATATATACTCTTTTCGAACTCCACCCCCACCCCCAACCCTTAAAAAATATTTAGGCATTTAGAAATGGTTGCAATTAAATCCTAATATATTTCAAAAGTTATTTTAACACAAAACGACTAATTTGAAAATATTTACGTTCTTTATCTCTCAAGTAACCGATATAATGTTAAATCAAAACATTTCCTAACGATCTGCAATTTTTTATCTAGCCAATCGCTCAGTATTGAACGTTCCTGAAATTAAGTGTACATATTCAACAGTAAATAAATAAGAATTATTTAGATCGATTTTAATTCAGTTACGGATCACATTAAAAGTGCTTAAAAATAATTCCCAGTAACTTAATACTCATTACTTCTTTTGTGTTTTGAGACGGGATCAGTTATAACGAAAACGGTAGAATTAATTAAGAAATGCGTTTACTTGACTTCGGAAATAATCTGGAAACGAGTAATGGGAGACCATTATGAATGCTATTTTTTAGAATAAAAACAACAAAGGAGTGCTGGCGGCATTTGTTAAGATTCCTTACTTCTTCAAACATATTTTAAACTTATACAAAAAGTAGTTGATTAAATGAACCATTTTCACTACGAGGTAACACTATTTGTATAAATATCTTAAAATTTTTAATTCCATCAGCTAAAGAGTCTCTAATACAGTAGCATTTATTAAAGATGCAAATTAGAGGAAGTTATGATACACAATGTACTATCGTTGGCAGTAAAAGGTTATTATATGTTTTTACGTTTTAAAATTTTTTGTTGTTAAATGTTCCTGCTTGGTATAAAAAATACGACTGATTTACAAAATTCAACACTTTCTGACCAATAAATGTATGCTCTTCTTTGAAAATTATTTATAAATTTTCAAGTACATCTAACAATATTGATGTGGTTGATGACGACAAGTGGTACCACATTTTATCAAATGTCAACACCTTTTTTACATCCTTAAAAAATCTGTAAAAGTCTTTACCCAGACCTTCCCTCGTCGACATTGTGACACTAAATAATTTTAAAAATCAAATTAAGTTAGCAGTAAAAATATCTTCACGTTTCGAATAAATTAAATAAATTTTCAAATAAAAAAAATTTATCCCGCTGGGGTTTGAACCCACCGCAACTGCATAGCGATCATAACCGCACCCGCTTGGAAACCGTAACTGCATCTACAAGTCGAACTGCGCCATCGAGGTTACTTGAAATGAGTGCGGCGCGCGCCGCTATTTAAATTAGGAGTAAAAATATCTTCACGTTTCTAACAAATTAAATAAATTTTCAAATAAAAAAACGTTACAGGTGATCAAATACGAACGGCAGGCGGGCCGCGTGTGCAGCCCACAACGTTTTGTGGGCTTTGTAAGGAACTGGGAAATTTCTACCTGCGCCACGAAGCACCGAGCTCTCGCATTCTTGTGTCGCAGCTATATTTAGTAACGCGCTAATTTGTGCCTCGTTTTTGTATATATTAAGCAAAACTTTATTTTGTTAAGGTGCTCACCCTGTATATATTTCTCTGAAATTTTCACGGTTTTATTCTAGGTATATACAGCGTGTCCCCGGATAAGTGAAGCGACTCTTGTAAAATATAGAAAATTCTCGATTGAAATATCCATATTTTGGGGTTTAGCCCTGTTGGGTTAAAGGCGAATTTCTAATATAATTTCAGTTTTGAAAAATCAAGAATGGCTTGGAAATTTAAAAAAATCCTATTTTTCTGTAGATTAGCGTGCCTTTTATGTAGCACATACGACAAAAAATTATTAAGAGAAGTTGTTTAGAATCAATATCTAGGCCATTATACCAAATTTCAAAATCCTTGGCCAACTTTGATCTCTCACATTTTCTTTTGTGTTTAGATCCCATAACAAAGAATTTTATTTTTAACAAAGACTGCCATGGAAAAACAAATATTTTTAAGAAAGTTTTTTATTTCATAATAGAAGAAACTTTGTTAAATATAAATTTTTTTGATTTGGGAAATAAACAAAAGAAAATTTGAGGAACATCAATGTTAGCCGAGAATTTTGAAATTTGGTATAGGGGTCTAGATGTTAATTCTAAACAACTTCTCTTAACAACTTTTTGTCGTATTTGGCACTTTACTTTACAGAAAAATAGGTTTTTTGAACATACTTGATCTTTCAAAACTGAAATTATGTTAGAAATTCCCTTTTAACCAAGCAGGGCTGCACCCCAAAAAAATGAAAATTTCAATCGAGAATTTTTTACCTTTTACAAGAGTCGTTTCATCTATCCTGTGACACAGTGTATATATATAATGTGTATGCAAAGTATCGTCTTCCTCCAACAAATAGTTTTTGCGTTATACCGCTAACAGGCAGACAGACAGACAGACAGACAGACAGATAGACAAACAGACAGACAGACGGGATTGAGAAAACCTGTTTTTCGTCATCTAGGGACCCTGGAGATCGGAAGAAATCTTGGAAGGTGATTTTTTCGTGATTACAATAATTCTTTCGTCTTTCGATCAGGGAAGTAATAATAAATTATTCACAGACGAAAAATAATTAGCTGGGAATTAATTAGTGACAGCCGGTAAGATACAAATCTACAGATTTCAGAGCCTTAATTAGCAGAATATATTAATATATATCAGGATCCACTCTCCCATTATTAAGTGAATATATGTATTTGTATCTTATGTACTTTTGTGAATGCTAGTTGGAAGATAAACTTTTGAATGCTTTATCTCAAACCTGAATATTAAAATACGTTTATTATATTAGATAGGAATGCAATTAGTAGTAGTGAAGGTTACTGTGGAGAATTACTTTGTGCTGTTGTTAAGTGATACACACGCCGAACTACCCATAAAAATTATGAATTAATATATATTTATGTTCCAGGTTCATATTTAAGAAGTGGTATATCTACTTACACATGTTCCTTGGGAGATGCTTACTGTACCTACGATACTACATTATGTCAATAAAAAAACGTGATTGAAGCGGAATTTCTCAAGATATTTGCATAACAATTGTTTTTCATTTTACCATAAATTATTTTCGTATCATTAGAGTGACCATCTTTTCTCTTGTCGACAAATTAAATCTAAATAGCTGAATACATCTAACGGTTATTCAAATGATGAAATTCCTTTGCTTTACTGAATTTTTAAGGATTACTTATAATAATTTTTTTGAGATATTACGACGAATCTTTAGTTATTTTATCTTCAAAATTGTATGCAAGTTTCTGCAGGTTCTAGCTTGTCGGAAAGAGAAAGTCAATTTAAGAACATATTGAGTACCTCAAAGAAATAAAAGTATTCCTATCAATGTTTTAACCTTCCGAAGCTTTCTTGGTGGTATGTGATTTTTGAAATAACGTTTAAGGGCTGAATGCTTTTGAAACGCCTCGAAAATGTGTTTATTTTATGACCAGAAAAAATCAGAATAAACAAAAGGCGTTAAACATTTTGTTTATACAAATGCCTGTGGAAAATCTAACCCTTGGTTTAGAACCGGTAATCAATTAACTTTAAAAGCTGTACTTGTTTCATTAAACTGACTGCTTATGAAGTACTAACCTCTAAATTAAAGAATCAAAGAACAAATCTTCAAGAAACTCTTTCTACTTTTCAAGAAAAATTGATGCGATTTTTAGAGATTATGAAATAAATCATTAAGTTTAATTATCTAGGCTGTGAAATCGGTAGCACAAAACACCTGATTGGAGAAGCCAGACAACGGTTCGCAACAAAAGTATACAAAGCTACAATCCAAAATAAAAGTAGACAAATAAGTGATCCGGCCAATCCTTATCTACAGTTTTGAAATACTTATATGGAGTTAAAAAAAAATGGCAAGAACAGTTGAAACGAGTCACACTTTACCGTATCTGATGAGGTTTTACATGATATATAGAAATATATAAGTTAGGTTACGAAACTTATATTCACAACAGCTATTTTATCGTTTACGATGCCATATGATACTTCCAAGTACTAACATAAGATGGCTATAACACAAGTTAATCGAATACCATGTGTAGTGCACATTTTCATTAAAATATATTCCATTACTTGCAATATTTTATGGACACTAAGGTGACATTTATGTTGATAAACTCAAGGAATTGAGCTATTAAAGAAAATATTGTAAAGGGCTTTACTCAGAACTCCCTAAGTGGACGTGGTGACACTAAACAATTTTAAAAACGAAATATTTCCAAGTTCGTAATAAAACTGTGTTTAAAAGGAAACCTAGTAACGCGAATTGCGTCAATTTTCAAATAGAAAAAATTATCGGTTGTTGGATTTGAACTTCAGTGCTGCGAATACGATTTCAACGATGGCGGTAGAGCACAAGTAAGCAGCTCTTTTGCTGCACTCGGCCACCGAGGACTCCACTCATCGGTGAGATTCAGCATTTATTGTTGTCATTTTTTTGCAACATTTACGTTGTATTTGTTGAATCTCACTTTCGTCAAGAGTAAAGTCTGAGCTATCTATCACTTTCATCTACATCTCAGTTAAAGCAAAAATAAACAAACTATAATTGTCTTATATGCTGTATATGCTATATATGTTGGATTGAATATATTCCCTATATCGTCAATAGTAAAAACCAGACCTGTATGAAAACTATTATTCTCATTTAAGTAATAGTTCATGACAAGCACAAATCGGCAGAATATTATTATTTAAGGTGCTCACTGTGTATATATTTTACTGAATTTTTCTTGGTTTCGTGCCAGGAAGGCATATAATCCGCATGCAAAATATTGTTTTGAGTTATACCGACAATAGGCCGACCGACAGACGGACAGATCTGTTTTTCGTCATCTAGTTACCCTGAAACGTAAATGTCTAATGAAATCTGGAAAGGTGGATTTTTCGCTATTATCGCGTAAATAGGTAATCTAGGAAAAACGGTATTTAATTACATTAAGTTTTAGTGTGATATTCCTCTTTAAACTACAATTAATAAATACTAACTATTTGAACAAAAACTTAAACATTTTAGACAGCTGTCTTTTATGTTTTGGTAATCATCCCTCAGATTAAGTAAACAGTTGTTCTTACCTTCATAAATGAATCTAAGGTAAAAAATATATTATGAACACTTACAATCTATATGTAATTAAAAATAATGGAAGGCTTCTCGAGTTACACGTTTTTGCCTTATTTAAATAGAGTGCCAGGAATATGTACTAATTCAGTTATGATGCAAAAATACAAAACAAAATGTTATTAACAACTAAAAGTTAGCGGTACAAGTTTTAGTAACAATAAGCGTTTCATATGCCCTTAAATAATTAACTAATTGTACACAAATTAGCGTTTCGTGGAGGGTCTGGACACTACTAACTACGGTTTAATGTAACGGAGCTCGCTCTGCCCCAGTTTACGTACGGTCACAAGAAACGGTCCAAGCTCTTTTGAGGTAGCGATAAATGTTCCGTTAAAGCAAAAGGCAAGATTTGTAGTATAAGATGCAGTGTTTCCGCAAATAAACGCCCTACGAGAAGTGTAATTTTAGAAATGTTACTACTGGAATGTAGGAAATACGTTCAGTGCACCGAATAGCTACTGAATGTAATCGTCCTATACAACAATTACAATTATTTATTTATATAAAGCTGGATGTGCGAATTCCACCCTTATACTCAACAAAGGATGGATTGCTTTGATCCGGTTTTAGCTGATGTCTATTTGTTAGAGCTCTGTGTAATTCTAAACAGCATTCAGAAGAATTTATCTCGGTAATTATTTTGTGTGTAGTACTTGATGATCGTACAGAGCTCTACTCTACTTTAACCCACGACTAAAGGGCATTCAAAACTTCAATCATCAAAAGCTTAATTTCTCTTTCTTTCAAAAAATAATTTCACGTGATTTTATATTGTATAAAAGTAGGAACTTGAAAGAGTAGAGAATGTACAATGCGCAAAAGGGACCTTTTAAAACGCAGAAAAGTGAATATGTGATTGATAGTGAGAGAAATATCACTGAATACATTATTGCAACAGAATTAATATCAATACAAAAACGAGATTGGCCTCAATATCAATACAAATAAAGTGCCTAGCACTAAAATTTCCCTAGAATGTTTTCTTTACACACCTAAAGTTAAAACGGGATATTATAAGAAATGCGCGTTCCAATGGCATTTGTAACATATTTAAAATGCTGCTAAACATGAAGGCGTAATCAGATTTACTCTAACGTTTTATTTGTAAAATACCTGTTTCTTGTCCTTATTATTGTGGTCGATGTATTTGCAGCTCTTTGGCTTCTAAATTACACCTTGGGAAACATCATGCTTTTTTTTGGTGTAATGTGTCGTTATTTTTTACACAACCTGTAGATTTGGCAATACACAATATTAAAAAAAATCTTTTTAATTAAGGATATTTGTCCAGTTACTACAAAAACATTTCAATAGTGGCAGTGGATAATTGCGTTTTAGCTTAAGAGCTATGTTAATGTTTTGCCTTTAATATAGGTGCATATTGCGCACCTACGTTACTAATTCATAAATCAGTGACCGATCAATAAAATATCAATTAGATTGATTCTTTAATTTGGCTGATTAGCCTAATTAATGCCATATGCACACACTTCGAAATTAATTTCGAGATTCATTAAGAAATAAAACATTATGTACATCAGTGGTTCCGAAACTATGCCTTGCGCAGCTCTGTGAAAGCTTAATAATATATCAAGGACGTTGTGGACGATATGACGTTTATATAGCAGCCTATCTAAAGCAAATAAAAGGTGTGGCACTAAAACTAGATTTATTTTTATAAAATGCCATGACAATAGGTACAACGTACCAATTGCTTACCTGTAAAAATTCAGTTTGTACTAATTTTGTAGATGTCAAGCGGATTTCGCAATATGAAAATTAAAAAATACCAACAAGAATTGAATATGCCGACACGACAATGGTATTAATTTTTGCAAACATTTTTCTAAACTATTAAACAATGATAAAGTTTTTGTAAATTACTGGATAACTTTAGATGAAGTGTGCCTTTGTACCATTTGTTTTGCTACTAACTAAAATTTACGCTACTGACGATAATGGATCTGCATGGGAAATATTACAATTTCGTGTACCCCTTAAGTTTTTAGAGTAATTGAATATTTCTGCTTTAAAGATAATAACCCGTCAGGGTAAATAAATGGTAAATTTTAGTAAGCAGCATGGACACCGACATACCGGGTGGTGATCTGCGTGACGCAGTACAGAGATTTTAAGGTTAAATTTTAAATGGTTAATTATTTGCTTATTCTAGAGCTAAAGGTGTTTTTGCAGTTTTTTAACGTATATGTTGCTATGGTGCCTCGCGTATAGAAACATTAAAGACATGAATTAAAATTAGAATTATAAATTACTTCTCACCTTCACGCCTCCGTCTATTAGCTTATTTATTCTCTGATAGATTTCACATTTCGGTCAGTCATACTACCCTTTAAAAGAGTTCTTTTACAATTTTTACACAATTATATGGCAAAGTACTAGACTACTACGATCAAAAATGAATACAGATAATTAAAAAATCATAGCACGACTAGTTTCATCGAAAAAGTTATTAGAAAAAGTTTCGCAGCATCACAAAATAGTCGAAATCCAAATTTTCATTTAAAATTGTTATCATTACTATTACAATTTCATACAATAAATGTTTCACTTCTCACCTTCACACTCCTGCATCTTACTTCTTGTTATATGGTCAACTTCAAATTCTGGTCAATTACACTGTCTGTGATTCAAAGGAACTTTTTTGAATAACTTTTTTCGGTAAAATAAAAAATGTATTATGATTATTTCCATTTATTTTTGATCGCAGCAAGCTATAATCAGTTTTTTTTTGCTTTATGATTCAGAGCAGGCTTTGCATTTATCTTATTTTAGCAGTGTACAACAGTGTAATTATTACAAAATATACCTAACTTCAAAATCCAGGTCGCCGGGATTGTCAAGTTGACACTTCGGTAAAGCGTAATAAAATGCCACGACAAAGCAGTGTTAATAGTAAAACTAAAGAGGCTGTAACACGCTAGTTTACTAATATAAAAGATGGTAACTTAAGTAAAACAGCTATTAGTGGAAGAGTTGGTCTAATATTTGATAGAAGTATCGAGAGCTAAAAAAAAATTATCCTCAGCAGGCTGTGCAAATTCAAATGTATGAATCATAAATTTTGGTGGTACTGTAAGTCTATGTCAAATTCGAGGTTAGCAGGTTATGTCTTGCGTCAGTTTTGATACAGACTGACGCAAAACCTAACCTGCTAACCTCGAATTTGAGATAAACTTACAGTGCCACCAACATATTATTCATGCGTTTGAATTTCCACAGCCCGCTGAGGATCAGGTTTTCTTGGATCTCTCGATATTAAATATTAAACAGATATAAAATTTCTTACAATTTCTTATAATCCTAGATTTCGAATGGAACTGCGTTTAACATTCTAAATGAAGCAAATTACAACTGCAGCAACAACCGAATAACAATATGAATAAAGAAAAGGAATTTCTAACTTGGGAGGAATATAGTTTCAGGGAGGATATTAAAAAGAAAATTTGTGATTTTTTACTTATTGCGCTGTGCAAGGGAAGAATTAATTTATACTGGGAGTCGTTCAAAATTTTACTACACATTACAAAATATAGAATATAAATACAAAATTGTAAGTGGAATAGAATTCTTGTGTGAGAAGAATCATATAATTTCGGTAAAGATTGCTTTTTTTAAGGAAATATTTACAATTTCGAAATTAAAGTGCAAAATGCATGTTCGTGTTTTTGGATAAAAGTTTGATATTTCTCAATGGAGCCAGTGTACTTAGGTGGACCCACGACACACACTTGAAAATTTATCCATCTACAGTTAAGGTGGAGAGAAAGAGAATGTGACTTACTGTTGGACTCAGACAATAATTACAGAGCCTATCATAAGTGTACGAACGGTGACATTTTTAGGCACTGTCCAAATTGAGTGCAAAACGTCTAATTTCTCGGCCAATAAACGACAAATGCAGGAATGGTTAATTAAATGTGTCGTACAATTTGACGAAAAACTAACAAAGCGATAATTATGGAATTTAATGTTACCTTTACCTAAAGTACCTAATACTTAATTGACAATATTTTAAAACGACATGGACATGAAGTTATGGGTTCCTCCATACCACTGTCAATACAATTCAATTGAATTGGCTTGGAGTTTATGTAAGAACTATTAATAAGCACATACATTCTCAGCCTCTGTCAAAAGACAGGGTTGTTAATTTATGGCTTAAATCTCTATCACTGCGAACAACAAACATATGGAAAAAATATTGAACACTGTGGACTACTAATGCAAGGAGGCTGTGCGAAGGACATGGGCAAAATTGATGTGGCTGATATACCTCTTGTTATTATTAGGTTAGAATCTGCTACAGAATTGGCAGACAAGTTGTATTCCTCTTCTAAATTTTGGAACATTATCCTGAAGTGTATCAATCTAAATTCTAGTAAATTATATCTCTAAAAACGGTTCTACCAGAATATTTTGTATTATCTCTCTATTTTGAAATGCCTGTTATATGTTTAGCATAAATAATAACTTGAACAACGCAGATCAGTAAGTTGTTAATAATATATTTTTACTGTTCGTACATATAGGATAAATCAATATCTAGAAATTTCTGCACAATTAGATAGCAATCATGTTTAAATAAACGCTCTTAAAATAAATCAATACCTTATTTAATGTCAATGGTTCAGTAATTTCAGCCCTTATTAAGTATAATACTGCTTATAAGTTAACACATTGACAGTTGTAACAGGTTTTTGACATTATTAGAGTTTTTTGTTTGTAATCAACTACCTACACTGTTACAACAATGCAAATGCTAAGCCTGCTCTGAATCATAGAGCAAAACAATATAATGTACTGGTTTGCACTAAACTTATTTAAAATATATAAAAATAACCAGCTTAAAGATTAACTTAAAGAATATCAGAGTTAGAATAGGTACAGGGGTGTAAAGATGAGAAGTGAGACATTTATTGTATGAAATCCTAATAACTACCATGTGCTCAAAAAGCAATTACATAAGGGTTGGCCTTGGAAACTAAAGTAATGTTAAATATCAAAATTTGGAATTCAGCTATTTTTGTGATTCCGTGAAACTTTTTCTAATAACTGTTATCGATAAAACTAGGCTTACTATGATTTGTTAATTTTTCGGATTTGTGTTTAATTAAAGTAGGCTAGGTACTCATTTATGGTAAAATTATTATTTTAACTGTACATACAGATAACCTTTTAAAGAGTGGTATAATAGCAAAATTTTAAATCCATTAGGAAAGAAATAAAGAAGATACAGAGGTGTGAAGGGGGGAAGAGAAACACACTGCACATGTAAATATACCTTTGAATTAACAGTTTCAAAGAGGTATCATTTAAAAAAGTGACAACAGTTATTTACGTTATTTCAACATGACCTATTGCTCACATTCAATTTTTAATCAAGCTGGATTCGAATATTCCTACTACAAAATGTATTGTCTCTACTGAAATTTTCTTTTAAAAAACACTGCCTCTAATTTAAAATATTTTATAACATCTTGTCCGCTAAAAAATTTGGTTTCTATTTGTGCACGATGTGGGAAAAGCATAGATACACCGCGGCAGCAAAATATTTTTCTTAAATAAAACTAATTTGTTATACTTATATCGTATTATAAGATGGTTACTAAATTTTAGGAATTATTAAAATATTTCGATGTACACTTCTTTCTCAAGTAATTTTAAATTTATTGTTTAGAATATAACAATTTATATAAATTCAGCAGCATTCAGCATTTCTTTTTTTGTATATTAAAATCCTGTTTTTAGGAAAACAATTCATCTGGCAGCGAAATGACTTAAAATTCTTTAGTTAAATCCGTCGAATTACCTTTCAAGTAATAAGATGAAGTTTCTTAACACGCTGTATATTTGTTTTACCAAATGACGGCACAGCTCATTAGAAAATCTCACTGAGGATCAAAAACTTGCGACTGATTCGCTACTTTTGTTATTTCATAATCATAATAATGGTTCAATTAAGGGAAATTCTGATTAAATTTAACAGTTTACTTCCGATGTGACAAGCATTGCGATTCACCTGGTGGATTAGTATAAAATCAAAGCTTAAATAGAAAGATATTTTGGATGCAGAAATGTATTGCTTCAATACCAATCACTACCGAGTCTTTGAGCTTGTATTTGTATATGATCATTGAAAACAATATTAACATTGTCTAAAAAGTGTACCATCCCGTTTAAATTTAACAAACAGGTACTGCGCTAAATGTTGGATTTGAAACTTTATCAAATTACATTTTAAAATATTGCTAACGGCTGAAACTGTTCAGGGTAGCGCTTTTCCAATAGTAATTGCCTGAAATCGCTGACCGGATTAGAAATGGAACACTCCTTTAACTTAAAGGGGTCGTTACTGAAAAATCTAAAGAAGCACCGGGAAGCTCTATTAATTTTAAATGCCAAATGTGAGGCCACTTGGCAAACCTGATAAATGCTCGCTGAACTTCGACTTTAAAAAGTTAGCGCTTGAAAATTTACAGATGTATGTTTGTAGTACATACTGGCGAAAAATTTGCGACATGCAGCCGAATTAAATCACTTTATTGAATGCATAGAGCTGCTGGCGTTGAGCGATGTTTGCAAAACTGGTTGGAGTGAGGTTGAAACAGTACACATAAATTTTACCATTAATGAACTCAAGCTGTTTCCTCACACCAAAATGGGCTGTAGCTGCTGTCAATGTTAACAGCTTTTAGAGGAAAAATATATAAAAATTAAGGCTTCTATACTATGCAACGGAATTTTACCGTATACTTTATCTACGAAAATTCAGGTAGCTATTTTTTAAATTGAAAAATCGATTTCGCCCGACTAAGTGCTCTTCGTATTTTTCCAACTACGAAAGTTTAGTACTGTGAACGGCGGCCCGGTAGAAATACAAATAAAGTGGGAAACCATGTAAAACAATTAAAATTCCAGCATTCCGATTCTAAATTACTAGCGTGAAATTTATACAGCACAAAAAAGGCTTTTGAAGTTCGCTCCAATAATTTTTAAATAAACTGTATTTTATACAGCGCATTTCAATTGTCATGCTAAGCTAGCAAAATGTCACAACTGAAAATTACTTAAATTATGCAAGGTTCGTGTTAAGTGTTTGCAGATTAGTATTTTGAGTGAAATGACGAATTTAACTATCAATATTGTGAGCCTACTGTGCCAACACAAGCGATTAATATCTGTAAAAACAGATAGTATTCTATAAAGTGTGACACATTTAATACAGCGCAGCTTTTGTCAACATCCGCTTGTTGCAATTTTGCAGAGAAGTGCGTAGTATGTCACGAAATGACGACGATAAAATTACAAATTACGTTCACGAGTTGGTGACTATGAAAAATTTTCTCGATTACTTCTATTCTGACGACTTTTCTGCTACATTTGTTCCAACGATGAAGCGATGTGAAATGTTTTTGTCCGCTATCCTCTGACTGCAGAGATTGGGGTGCCAATATTTTGGCGTAGCACCCTTTACGGGTTAACATCTTCACTTCACTGTGATGAAATATAGTCTAGTAAAATAAGTAGCCATCCGAATTGTGAAAGCTTTGGCTACTGGAATATCAATTTAACAGCAAAGAATATTACTAAAAATCTAAGGTAATTACCTGACACATTATGTTAAAATAAAAGGATAGAAAAAGAAGAAGCTTTTGATTTAGGCATGTTAGGAGAAATTATATTAGAGTTTTAATAAAGGTTATCATCCCATAGTTCAGCTTGCTGAAGGTTATATTACGTTCTCGTGTTGTTTCTATTTAAGTTTGAATCCTATTTTTAATCACATAATTAACATATAGTATGAACATTATTTTGAAATGCAAATACACCTATAACCGCTACAGATTAAAAAAAAAAGAAACACCAACGTTCGTTTTTTATTGATTTTAATCGTTGCAATTATGTCTTCCATGTTATACTGACATTACAAACTTAACAAAATACCACATTTGCAATTATTTATTACGGTAAAATCGCAATGTGACGACTGTGATATAATAGTTATTTATGTATCAAGGCGTAAAATAGGCGTTCTTGGCCTGTGGCGGGAATGTTATAGCACTGTTTTTACACATTTACATTTTATAATAAGACTATGTCTTGTATTCCGCTGCATTCAAAAACATTTTAAAAAAACAGAGTGCTAGTTGCTTCGTTTTTAAACACACTGCGTTCCTTCTCTAATAGTAACGAGAAGCAATGTATTATATTCCCTCCCGCTGCGATTAAAGAAGGTAGTCCAATACTCATTTTCTCTCACAAAATCACATACAACGTGACAGAAAATGTCACCCTCGGATGAATGTGTCAAAAATATCCTTTTACGCTCATTGACGTTATTTAGCGGAAAAATGAGGAAAATGAGGTCTAAAAATGCATATTATTGATTGATCGTACATAAAGACCTAAAAATGTGTGTTCAAATTTTTTTTCTTCGAGCGGTAGTAAAATGTGACATTATATTGCTTGATTGAAAACACTTTATCTTCCGCTGACGAGATCAAATAATTTTCTTCGAATTTCGTTCACAAAGTTGTAAATAATTCGTTATAAAAACGTTTGAAGAAAAAATACTATATGTTATTCGGACCAATGTATCTTTAGGTGGCTCGGCTGTAGTTATCTGCCTCACAAGCTCGGCAGATAAACCGTCCAACCACGCCACATAAAATATAACTTTTTCTCCTAATAACATACTATACTATTGTCTGCAATTGTGCATTGTCAAATGAATTCTGACTAACTTATAGTACAATTGTATGAAATTTATTGATATGTAAGTTATGCTGATTTAAAAGATGCATATATAAAGGCATTTCAAAAACATGGTGTCAAACATAAGGAATTTATAGAGCACGTTGAAACATAATAATTTTGCATCTAAACTTTTTCGTTTAAATCATTCTCTTCTGAGTTACACTCTTCTAAAGAGGGTGGTTATATTACAACTTTTTAATAAATAATTTTTTCTTCAAACGGCAGTAAAATGTGTAATTATCTTGCTGGATTGATGATGCTAAACTGTCACTTTATTGCCATGCGGCAGATAATATTATCTGCCGCTGACGAGATATAGTAATTTTCTTCGGATTTTGTTATAAACGTTTGAAGAAAAAATGCTATATGTTATTCGGAGCAAAATTATCTTTACGTGGCTCGGCTGTACTTATCTGCCTCGCAAGCTCGGCATATAAACCGTCCAGCCACGCCACATGAAATATAACTTTTGCTCCTAATAACATAATATACTATTATTATACGCAAATATGTACTAAGCCGGATTTATTTAAAAACTTTTTTATTATACCTGCATCAGAATCGCCGTTTAAAGCACGCCTAAGCGTGCGAAAACAGACTATTAACGCACGCCGAGCTTTAAAGGTTGTCAAGGAAACAAGATATATAGGTAACATTATAACTTCATCGCTATCTTTATTTTGCTGACACGACGGAATGCAACAACGGACGTGGACGCGACAAAAACGTAAACAATTCTCGTAACTATAGTAGCAATATTATTATGCCCTCTCGATTTATCACTACAAAAATTATTTCTAAGTTTTTAGTGCGTAATTTATTTCCATTATTGCAGGTATAATAAAAAATAGCTTAAAGTATTCGTGCCGTCGTGCTCGAAAACTCGCGCGTGTTTTAAAGACCTTGTTATGTACTCATACTTTAATATACTATTTTAGCTCCTTTATGTTTTTGGCACAGCTAATAGTTCTTGCGTAAAAGGTAATAGTACTTTATTATATAAGTGAAAGAAATAACGCATTATACAGGAGGAGCTTCTGTATATTAAATTTCAAAGAAGGTACAAATTGTCACCTGTCATAAAAGTAGCGCATAATGAAACACTTTAATAATTTTTGAATAATAGTTGTTTCTTGTTACTCAAAACAGTTGCATAAAGTACATCAAACGCCACTACTGTAACATAATAATATATTATGGCATTAGGAGCAAAAGTTATACTTAATGTGACGTGGTTGGACTGAGCCGAGCTACATAAATATACTATTTCTTCCACCAACATATAGTATTTATTTTTCAAACGTTGATAATAAATAAAAAATCCCAAAAACAATATTTTACTTTCGTGTTGGTACCAGTAAAAAGTACTTTTTCTGCCGCTGGCAGTAATAGTATATTTTATACCTGGGAGGTAAAGTGGCTATTTTCCAGGACGAAAGAATATTTGGCCACTTCTTGAGACCTGGAAAACCGGTTTACCGCCATGGTTTACATATTATTTTTTATCCTACACTATCAGAAAGCTAAATATGTTCAAGATAATAGTAGATTATGTTATTAGGAGTAAAAGTGTTACTTTATGTGGCGAAGCTGAAGTTGATTTAGCCGAACGTTAGTGAGGCAAATAATTCAGCTAAGCCACATAAAGTCACTATTACTCCGAATAACATATACTATTTTATCTGCAAACGCATTCAGGTAAATTTCATTAATATAAATTAAAAAAAAAGGATGCATCGGCCTGGAATCAAACCCAGGCCACCCGCGTGACAGGCGAGCACTGTACCGACCTCAGTTGTTCAAATAACGCTCTACTGTAATGATATATGAACATACTGAATCACCCGAGCTAATATCACACGGCCACAGCAGCTGTCACACCATAACCCACGGCGACAGATGCTCTGATCCGCTGCTTAAAGGTTTATTTAAATTAAAACTTTTTCGTACTTTTTTTTAAAATAAAAACTGGCCTACGATGTATGTCTTAAAATTAGCAAAATTTTAAGCCATCATACAATTTAATCGGTCCAGTATCTTCGGAGGAGATGCGAACAATCATAGAAAGAAAGAAAGAAAGCAACGATTTTGTGTGCTTAGGCAGATAAAGTAAGCAAAAGTTGCTATTTTATCTGCTTAGGCAGATAAAGTGACACTTTTACCTTGTCAATAAAGACAAATAAGTTGTCACTTTTGTGACGTTTGCGGATAATAGTATATTACACAACGAGAGCTGTAGGAAGCATATTACACGCGAGTTGGAAAAGTTACGCACAAGCCGCGTAGCGGCGCGTGTGTAATTCCACGAGCGTGTAATTGCTCTATAGCTCGAGTTGCGTACTATACTTTTTCTACGATCACACTCATTTCGTTAAACGAAAAAGAAATATTTTATTAACTGTCAAATCATCTGTCACACCATCTTAAAAATTAGGCGGCTGCAGTCACATCCCTACACCGCTTCGTACAAACAACAGAAACTAACTGTAACGTAATAAAAAAAATTACGTGTTAGTCATTACGTAACACTGTTTGTAACAACGAATTTACTAATCAAGTAAACAGTGCTTAATGGGCAATTTACTAATAAAGGAGTAGAAAAACGTAGTTTTATTTAATAAGTAATACAAACACAAATATATAAGGGGCAGCTGTGGAAATTCAAAAGTATGAATAATATGTTGATGGCACTGTAACCCTATGTCAAATTCGAGGGGTTAGGTTTTCCGTCAGTTTTGAGACAGGCTGACGCAAAACCTGACCTGTTAACCTCGAATATGACATAGACTTACAGTGCCATATTATTGCAAGAATAACTGTGTCTATATACAATTTCTTATTTTCTGGGCTGGCCAACAAAATTTTCTTTTTTGGCTAGCCGGGAAAAACTGCCCGTTCTGGTTACTGTAGAGCCGAAGAAATTTAGCTTTCTGATAGTGTAGTATAAAAAAGTAACGTATAGCAATGCCTTGGTAAAAAAATGTCACTTTAACGCTGTCAGAACCAAGAGTACAGTTAACTTTTTTGACTTTTGAAGAAAAAATACATAATAATGGTAATAATAATAATAAATTATCTTTATTTTTAAAGTTGGCGAAGTTCAGCTAAAGCCGTTCTTCTACTTAACCAATCCAGAACTTGATACACAGAACAGTTATTCAAGTACATCTTTTGTATCATAGTGCATTTAATTTTTAGACACAAAAATTATTATCATTACAAAAAACCTAAAAGAGCTAACCAGGTATTGAAATAAACCAGGATTTCAAATTTATGATCAAATTCATGTTTAATAAGAATTCTAATACAAACATTTACAATGGTTGCTAGTTTTAACATTTTAAGGTCACATGTAAAAATTAAAAACAATTTCATAGATAATGCCGTTGGCGTATCTGCCATTTTTAACTTTATTATACTTTTCCAAGTTTCAGTAAAGTGACAAACACCTAATTTGAATCCCCTCTTTAGTAGGTCCTAATTCAGGTAGGGGGATTAAAAAAACTCTTATATAAAAAACTGTTGTATTTTTACATACCTTCTACCTTGCCTCAGTTTGGCACCGCATTTATGAAACAACCTGTATAGATATGGACGTTTGTTGGGTAGTAACTTATTTGAACACCAAGTTCTTGTACACTTACTCATGCCAATGGATGGATGTTGTATGGCTTTCACTCCTGACTTAAATCCAGTTGATTTTTACCTTTACAACCATACAGAAAACTTCTCACATTTGAATTTAATAAATTCTTTAATAAATGCTTCACGACGTGACTTGTCCAATATAGTAGAATTCTTTCTTTGCACATAATAATAAATAAAATTATAACTATTTAAAATATGGCTAAGCTCGATAGGGCAATGTTTATTATTGTTTTTTCATTGTTTTAGTAGGTATCTAAAATACTGCCATATGTTTTGCCTAATTTGTTAAAATCGTGTACATTAAAACACACTTTAAATATCATGTGCTGCAGGGAATAATTGTGACACGTAATAATAGTGTTAAATAAATGTAGACAGCTTGCTGTATTGTTTTCGGTTAACAACACCAGTAAGAAAATTAAACTGTTAAAATATAAATTACAATGTTTATTTAGTACTAAGCCACCGATTTCAAAATTTTTAAACCTATATCTCCCCGCTCTGCATTTTAATGTTTCTATTTAAGATTAAGAATTACTTTACTCCTAAGGCGATAATAGTGTTACTTTAATCTCAACAGCGTTATATTTTTATGAAACTACATTTTGCATGTTTCGTTTTTCATATCGGTCCTAACGACTATAAATTTTGAAAAGCCATATAATGTTACAAGGATTTTAAGATAGTAATAAAAGTGAATTTTCTAGCAATATTGAATTTAAATTCACATTAATTTCAGAACATGTAAAATTCTGATTGGAGCAAGAACGCGGTATAAATTTTCAATTCTATTAAAATTTACAAAAACTATTTTTATACTAGTTAAGCCTTTGTGTGAATTGCGGATGATGTTTCTCAATTTTAACTATTATTGTTACCATAAATCTTTTACAAAATTAATTCCACATTATGAGATCGCAAGATTTTAGGCATTTTCTAGCTGCCTGTAAAATACACTGCCAAATATTTATGCAAATGAGTTTTAAATGATCAAATATAGGAATTTATTATATTAAACCTTGGAATGCTTATGACATTTTCAGATTTTTGTTTTGAAATATATTTGCCACATTAGGGCTTTAGCCTTAAATACAAAATACATTATCAGGTAATTTAACCATATTTCTTCTTGCACTAGTGGATACTTGAAAAAATAAGCTTGAATTAATTGAAGATAATTTCAGTCTCATATTACCTTTTAAATGTTGATGAGCATCTTCAATGTGTAGCTGCACTTGAATGCACTACCAAAACTTCCATTTGGGAGTGCATTAAATGCTGACATGCATGTGATGTAGATTTCGTCTGGATTTGGCCTGAAATTGGCTTGATTTAAAACCGGCACTGCGTGTGCTGCGGAGATAGACTGTGTTACCATTTTTATGAACTGTACATTTTAAGGACGCATATTAATGATTTTATCAGATCGATCCTTATCAGCACAAACAAAGTACCAGGCACCTAAGTACGCGTATGTTATTTGAGCCGTATTGCGTGATTTTAAAAAGTACGGAACTATTCTAACGCACAGTGCGAAAGGAAATAAATCCTAAGTTTTATGTCGTGCCGCGGTCAATCTGCATACAGCATTATGCAGCACCACAACTTGCCTTTGAACATGTGTCTTTCAGGATTAGCCAGTGAAAATATCTGTTGCCGCAATTGATCGTATGTACTTAAACAAATGTCCGTTAATTTACGAGCGCAGGGATATACACGAACACATATTAAGTGATCGGCTTCGACCAGCAAAACATCAAAGACCTAGTGTTATTAAATGAATTCTTAATTTCTTTTTTCTACAAGAACAGTATATCAAACGCGAAATTATGTATCACCTAAGGTGACGTTCGAAATGCAATTTAGCATATTTTAATTGCCAAATATTCTTCAGACATAAATTTGCATTCCATTGGGATTGAATATCTCAACACTATTGTTCTTTTACTGAAAAATATTGATTTATCTAATTTGTATTTGTTGCTAGTATTTTTTAACGTGTATAGTATATAATCTAGAAGAAAATAGTTTACAGCCCATGAATTCTAATACTTTAAATTAGGAATAAGTATGCTGCTTTTTGTTATTGAAATGTGCCTCACGAAAATCTGGCCGTTAAAAACCAGAAAATTTGCATCCCAGTAACCCCTTTGTTCCTGATTAGAAATAAGAAATTAGCACAAGTCCGTTATGAGGATACTTACATAAACTGCCAAGTCCGATAATTAATAAAGTCACAAAATGTTTAATTAACTTTTAATACGCACAGCGACAGTAACTATCAATCAGGGGCTCTAGAAATACGGGTTGCGATATAATTGGTACGTCTCCAACGAAAAACGACAATACGCTGCTGCCACCAAAAAGCGAAGCTTTCAGCTCGCACCGCAGCTGAAACCGTACTACTGAATTCTAGCTCGACGCCGACGTCTGAACAGCGTCAATTGTATGATATACGACAGGTAAAGAGGGTGCGTCTGCGCTTGCGCAAAATATATAAGCACAACAAAGCGAAGCCAAACATACGCGAAAGCTTACGCTCAGAATCTTACAGGAAAAGGCAATTGGAGAAAATCCTAAACGCGACGTCGATAAGGCTATGTTTACAATTATCCGAAATAAATCTTGCATCAGAGAAAGAAAAGGTTACCGACAGCAGTAATAAGCTAGTTAAATACTAAATCACCACACAAATCGCCGCTAGTCTGATTCAGCGACTTTTGAAATTCTTCAATCCATTATTCAATTAAGAAAGTTGCCTAAGTAGGCCACAGAAGGATTTGAGTTTCCCATAGCTCCTAAATATTGGATTCGTCAGCTTAGTAACAGCAATTGCACACCCCGATACCCTATTACCGAATGTTAAACCTGCCGATGCCAATTTGCTATAACATTTTATGGTACTATAACTATTTTTAGGACCACTGTTATAGAATACAAGTTTGATCCTATATATTATTTCGTCCATGAGTACATCTGAAAATAATATCAAAATTGCTTAATCAATCAGTACATTAGTTCCCACTGACTTTGTTTAAAAAGGTAATATCATTACAACTCTGCTAAATGCTTTGCAACTGTTCAACTTTCATCCCTGACAAACAATATTAATTGAATTCGCTTCATAACACTAAAAGGGCTTTGAAGCGTAACAAGCTTTCCCATCACATCTTCTATCAAATTATTTCTAAGCTAATGCCAACTGTCAGTTGTGCGGCAGAGTATATTTTTGTCGGTTACTTTTTGTTTTATTTGCCACGTCTGAATAAAACATGCCAAATCGTAGGTCCACTGCGTTTTCCCTGTCGATAAATAAAATAAGTAAATATACCGATACGTTCCTCTTCACTCAGTTGTAACTAAATTTTTATGCTAAAATATTAGATTATTTTGAACCTGTTAAGTCGTAGGCGACTAAATTCAGAACACGTAACGGTCTTGAAGTTTATAAATGACGGGAGCGCTCCGATTATTTCGTATCTGTCGCACTCAAAGTCAATTTTGAAATTCATTAATAACCACATTAGTTAGAAATTTCAAGACAAAGGTATTCGTCAATTTACTATCCTCCAGTTCTGTCTTTATTAAATGCAGCAGCAAGCGCAATCAATAATGCAGCCGTTTCAACTGCGTTATAGAAAATTTCACATATAATCAAAGTGACGTTTAGACACTGCAGAGTTATTAATTAAAGCGCTTTTATCCATCTATGGCTGTTGAATTAACACAATTTTAATAAGTAATTTAATTTAATAATAACACGTCTCACGAAAACGTCATCAAAAAGTGTAGGCGTAAGTAAAATATAAAAAATGAGACTGTTGAAGCCACTTATCAATACTAGTTATACACACTTTTGGCATGAAGCGGTTTGTGCCACACTCTTTGTGAGACACCCTCTCTTTCTTCTTCTTCTTCTTTAATCAGCGTTGAGCGTCCGCATGCGAACATACACCTCCTCCATTTCTTTCCATGTTACTCTTTCCTGCGCGATTGTCATCCATCTCCTCCCGGCAATCTTTCGAATATCGTCATACCATCTCAGTAAGGGGCGTCCTACGCTTCGTTTTCCTGTCCGTGGTTTCCACTCGGTTGTTATTCGTGCCCATTTCATTGGCTGCATTCGTGCAATGTGGCCGGCCCTTCTCCACTTCATTATCATTGTTCTATGTCCCACGTCTTCCATTTTTATTTTTTGCCTAATTCATTGTATTGTCTTTTTGTCCTTTAGCGTTATGTTTAATATAGATCTTTCCATATATCTTTGCGTGATCTGAATTTTATGTAGTGTTTTCTTTGTAAATACCCACGTTTCTGTGCCATACGTCAATACAGGGATACTGCAGCTTTCCAATACCTGTACTTTCATGCGAATTGTAAAATTCTTGTCTCTGTTTCTCAATATGTAACTCAGCCTCCCAAACGCTGCCCATGCTAGTTTTATTCTACGCTGAAGGTCTGCATTTTGCATGTTTTTGTCTATTGTCAGTGTCTGTCGTAAATATATATATTGGTCCACTTTTTCTACTTCTTCTTCCCCTATCTGTATTCTAATATTATGTTGGTTTGAGGATCTGTACAACATTTTTGTCTTGTTCATGTTCATTGTTAATCCGATTTCTTCTGATTTTTCTTTAAGTTCCTGTAACATTTCTTGTAGGTCCGCTTCATTGTCTGTTATTATCACCACATCGTCGGCATATCTTAAATTATTGATTCTGTGTCCGTTAATACTCGTAGCTACACCTCGGTTTTCCCACTTCAATTTCTTAAATATGTCCTCCATTACTAAGGTAAATAGTTTTGGCGTATACCTCGTTCCACTTTAATTTGGTTTGTGTTTTCGTGTAGTTTTATTGTGCTTGTGGCTTCTTTATATATTTTTTCCAGAAGTTCTATCTATCGAGAGTCTATTCGGCAATTTTGGAGGAAGTCTATTATTGCCCATATTTCGATCGTGTCGAATGCTTTGCTATAATCGACAAAAGCCAGGTACAGGTCCATATTATATTCATGAGTTTTCTCTATTATGTTTCGTATTGTTTGCAGATGGTCCAAAGTGCTGTATTGTTTTCGGAAGCCTGCTTGTTCTGGAGGCTGATAATCGTCAAGTTTCTTGGTCAACCTGTTGGTCAGTATTTTTGTCAGTAGCTTGTAAATTTGGCATAATAGACTTATTGGTCTATAATTCTGTAACCGTGTCTTATCTCCTTTCTTGTGAAGCAATACAATTACTGCGTTGTTCCATCCTTCTGGAATTTTTCTTTCTTCCAAACATTTGTTTGATAATGTTCTCAAGCTTTTTAACATTATCTTATCTCCATACTTTAGCAATTCCGGGATTATGCCGTCTTCTCCTGGTGCTCGGTTGTTTTTGAGGTCTGCGAACTCCTGAGACGAATTAATCTAGGCTGGGCGGCGTACGGCAAACTCAGATACATCTTTAAAGATAGCATCCCTCTGAGTTTAAAGAGGAAAACTTTCAATACATGTGTTCTGCCAGTGCTTACCTACGGGGCAGAGACTCTAACCCTAACAAAAACATCAACAAGAAAACTGAGTATTGCCCAACGAAAGATGGAAAGATCGATGTTGGGAATAACACTAAAAGATAAAATAAAAAATGAAGAGATACGTAGAAGAACGGGAGTAGAGGACGTAATAGAAAAGATAGCCAAATCGAAGTGGCGATGGGCTGGCCATGTGGCGAGGCAGACAGATGGAAGATGGACAAAAAGGATTATTGAGTGGAGGCCGAGGGCTGACAAGCGAAGTCGAGGGAGACCACCCACCCGATGGACGGACGATTTGAAAAGGATTTCGACAAACTGGGTTGCAACTGCACAAGATAGAGGAATTTGGAAAGATCTGGAGGAGGCCTATGTCCGACAGCGGACAATACTGGCTGGATGATGATGATGATGACTTGTAAATTTGGCATAATAGACTTATTGGTCTATAATTCTGTAACCGTGTCTTATCTCCTTTCTTGTGAAGCAATACAATTACTGCGTTGTTCCATCCTTCTGGAATTTTTCTTTCTTCCAAACATTTGTTTGATAATGTTCTCAAGCTTTTTAACATTATCTTATCTCCATACTTTAGCAATTCCGGGATTATGCCGTCTTCTCCTGGTGCTCGGTTGTTTTTGAGGTCTTTTATTGCGTTTTCGATTTCTGTAATTTCTATTTCTGGTATTTCCTCTGATCCCACGTTTGTTATTGTTCTCCTTTTAACTGTTTGAGGTTTCTCTTTTTGTGATGTATACAGGTTTTTATAGTATCTTTCTGTGGTTTCAATTATTTCTTTTCTGTCCATTATCTCTTGTTCGTCGTCTTTTCTTAGTTTGTTAATTATTTTTATGTTGCCGTTTATTTTCCTTTTTAGAACTTTGAGACTCTTATTTTCTTCTATAGTTTTCTTTATCAGAGTGTTATTAAATTCAGTAATGTCCTGTCTGATGTTTTTACGTACCAGTTTGTTGACCTCTGCATACTCAACTGTACCACTTTGTCCTTTCTTTGCTAGTTAGTTTCTTTTGTCTATTAGTTCTTTAGTTTTCTTACTGATTTTTTTTTCCTTTTTGGTTTTGGTTTCTCTTTACTTGTTTAGAGATTTTTGTTCCCGATTGTATTATTGCGTTTGTAATTTTCCTATTTAAACTGTCTAATGTATCTTGGTCTCTTATGTTGCTATACCATAGGTTACTTCTTAATTCTTGTTGGTATTTTTCCTGATTATCTTTAATAGTTTCTCTGTCTATTGGGTTTTTCTTTATGTTGATCAGTTTTCTTCTCTCTGTATGAGTATTGATTGCTAACTTTGTTCTCACTAATCGATGGTCGCTTCCTGTTGGGAAACTGTTTATTACATTCACATCATTTATTATGTCTTTATGTGATGAGATAACAAAATCTATTTCGTTCTTTGTCTTTCCATTAGGGATAATCCACGTCCACTTGCGCCCTTCTTTTTTCTTAAATAAGGTGTTCATAATGTATAGGTTGCTACCTTCTGCGAAATTTACTAGCTTTTGTCCTCTTTCGTTCCTTTCGTTTATTCCAAATTTTCCTATTGACTTCTCATTTTCCTCTTGTTTTCCCACTTTTGCATTTACGTCACCAAACCAAGATAATAGTGTGTTTTGTGTCTGTCTATTGCTTCTGAAATGTCTTCATAGAAGCTTTCTACTTCCTCATCCTCATAGCTGCTTGTGGGGGCATAAACTTGTATTATTTTGATTTTGTATCTTGTTGATACTTGCAAAATTATATAGGCCACTCTTGGTGAAATTGTGTGCATTTCAACTATATCCTTTTCTATGCGCTTATGGATTATAAATCCTATTCCGGCAATATTAATGTTGTCGTCAATTATGCTGTGGGAATGATAAAATAAATTTCCTGTTTCCAGTTTCATACATTCTTCGTCTTTTCTTCTGACCTCGCTGATTCCTAATAAATCCCATCTTCTTTCCTTCATTTCTTCTTCTAGTTTTAACAATCTGTCGTTTGTTCTCAGGGTTTTAGCATTGTACGTGGCTATGGTCAAGTATTTTTGGTTGTCTTGCCTTACCCGGGTATTCTTTGACGGTGTGGATGTTGCTATAGTCGTTGGTTTTGGATGTTGACGATGTCGTGGTTTAACTAGCGAATTTTTGCCTCCCCCAGATTCCATGAGGCTGACTTCCATTATGGAAGTGTGGGACTTGTGGTCACGTTGTGATTCACCCACCTGGGGTCTTTTCCCTTGTTTCTTAAAATTCGCCATCTTGGAGGGTTTTAGGATATTAAAACGCCACGCTATCCTACTGCGGGTTGGCGACTTGGTGGGGGAGGAGGTAGGTGGAGTTAATGTGGGGAATGGGTGGGAATAAGGGTTAGGACATGACTCCCCTCGGTAGCAAGAGTTAAGAGAAAGTCACGGCCCGCGTGGGCAGGGTCGCATCCCTGAGGTAGACCTGTGTTCGCCGGGATCGCAAATAGTGTCTACCCGCTACCCCACCCTCTCTTTAAAAAACATTAAATGTTTGTAAGCTGTTGAACCGGTGCAGTTAATGTTGTATGACCGTTATCATGTTATGCACATGGTCGCGTCGTATCTGCGACGACTTCAACTAAAAATAATTCGCAAAGAAGCCGGGAGCTAATTATTGCGAAGCCTAGAGGGAGGAAATCGGTTTATAAACGAGTCGGAGATTTACCAATCTCGTTAGTGCCGAGCACCAATAATACGGTATTAGATTTTCCAGGCCGAGATTCGAATTTGCGATATCAGATTGGGCAGTCCGGGGGTTGTACAACTACATCGTCGTGACGAAGTAATTATGCAATCGCTTAACGTTAGTGGTAGCCCATCTATACAAAACGGCTAACATATACAAAGAAAAGCAACCAATCTCACATAGTTCCTTGCAAGAATATTTTACACAAACTAGCAAAAAGATTATTTTGGTAGTTTGTGTCGTGCTAGAGCTACGATATCTATCTCATTTACATGCATTCGTCGTGACATAACCAGCTTTACTTAATTTACATTTTCTGAGGCCACAGCGGCTGCTGTCTCCTCAAAAATTATAGTTCTACGCGATCTTTTATATAACTTTGTATTGCTCTCGATGAAGTCCAGAAAAATTAGTTAAAAAATTCAGATTTCCAGAAAAAAGAAGTAAAGTGTTTTTTATTGATGTTCATGTCCTTAGTGGCATTAGAAATGAATATCAAAAAAGTACTCCACCCAAGTGGTATCGCACATACCCTAATCTCAAAAACCACCCCCGATGTAGGTAGTAACGGGAAGTTTTTCAATAGAAATGCACGACAGGAATGCAAATTTCTTGGCACCTTTTCCAACTAAACTTGTGACGTTTCACCACCTTATTAAGGGCCCCAAAATTTATACCTCGGGTTAGCTCTAATCGGAGAATTCAATTGGCTCAAATATAGAATAGATCAGTAATAAGACAGGATAAGGAAATTGCTATAATGTTTATAAATAGGTACAGTAACAACCAATAATGAATTGTATATTACAAAATCAAATTGAAGGTTCTTAAAACACTGTTGTTTTGCCTGGTAACCCAAATTGCGATAATGTTTGGCGGGTCCAGCGAAGAACACCCGCTGCGACGCACGTCGTGGCCGTCCGTCCAAGAGCCCAGAAGATTGGAAGTCTCGCTGAAGGAGTACGCCCGCCGCTTTGCTAGCAAACGTTCTTTGCAGCCTTCGTACCGCGGCTGCTTTCGCAGTTGACGTTTGTTGACAAACTGCAGCCGCTGTAATCTCAGCGGGGTTATTTAGTACATATTGGTTTACCTTAAAGCTTGCACGGAGATTCGGAAACACCTTCGGCATTAGGTACGTAAATCAGGAAGCGGCTCTGGTTGTAGTCCCCACGGATAAGTAGTCGCCGGTGTCCTGCTCATAGGCCAAGTTCCAGCATTAGCGGAGCCGTGAATATGATATCTCAGAGCGACCGCTGCGGACTTCGGGCAGATATTTTAAGACGTTGAATAGCGATCCCCCAGGTGGTTTAGAAACTTTTCAATCTCTCGGTAGCTGCTGCAGATCGGTAATGCGAAATCTCTACGGGTTTGAATGTTAATACCACGGTTAAATTTGGATAATTGCGACCTTACTAGTCGCGCTTAAACATTCGTTCAGGAATTATTTGTGCATGGATAAATGCCGACGGTTTAGTCAGGAAAATAAAAGGTAATTTCTAAAGTTACCTCAGGCTGACAGAAAGCGCTGCCATTTCTTCCAGTACCTTCAGAAAGCGGTATTTTTCTGCTAGCCAGTGAGCGCTGACAAGACAGAAAAAGACCAGGTCAGGAGGAAGGATTAGGAACAGGACAGGTCAGCAAATTGCAAGATGTCGGACTGGCGATGCAGCTTCCTTATATATGTTTTTCGGCGCGTTATCAGTCCATCCGGCGGCGATTCCCAATGGAAAGGGAAAACGACTCTGTCGGTACTTTCGCTCAGCTTTGCGCATCGCTAACAGGCATGTGTTATCGCCTTTTCATGCGGCGACTAGATTCAACGTTTGGTAAAGCGCTGAATTAAGTTAAAATGTTTTTAAAGTACAATAAGAATTTAATTACAGGGCGTAACGTTACAAACTCTGTAATGTGCTTTTCTGAATTCACTCAACTTGCAAAACCACTAACGACATCTTTCCGCTCTCCCATAATTATGATGCAGGAATCTGTAGATGCAGGCCCTGATTTGCAGATTTCGCTTGGCGCATGGCACGCTTAGTTAAAGTTCTGCCACTGACGAATAGAGGGTGCCTTAGGTTTCATTCTGAAATTCGCCGCTTATCAATCATGTCATGTTTTTAATGGGTTGTTGTCACTGTTCTGATTGAATTTGAATACGTGTTGGTGTTCCATAGCCGACTACTCAGGGACAGATTCCAAGAAATTTTATCAGCTAAATGGGTAGTACGTGACGAATTGTGTCACATGCACTTGTTGGCGTTGTTAGCGGTCTGCTCTGTGTAAACAATAAAGTAGAGATCATTATTAAAGTAAGATAGCCAGAGACGCAATCGATTTTTATCTTGAAAGGTGAAAAAACGGGGTGGAGTTTTGAATTTTGATTCCACTTCTCGCCAGCTACTAAACGAGGTAAGACATTGATTATTCTATCGTCTCCTCCGATCGAGATACTTTGAAATTTAATCCGGTGCCGCTTTTTGTTGTGCCATTGTGCAAAGAACTGCTCTAGTGGCTTGAACTGTTTATTGTGCCATGAACTAAAGCAGCTTTTAGTGGTTTTCAAATTTCATGAGCTGTTCGCTTTTAAATTAACCTTCTTCGAGGCCATTCGAGCTTTGTGCACTTTTGGAAATTGGTACAAATTTCTAACCAAGTTGTAAAGAAACGTGCTGGCTAATTGTGTAGAAGATATACCTTAAGGGAACAGATGTGGTATGTGGTTTGTTGTACGTGGAAAATAATCTCGTTCATGAAAAGAGGCGTATCTTTTTGTATCATTTAAGCGGATATAACAGTTAGCTAACAATAATTGCGGACCGTTTTTTAGCAAAATTTGATCCTGCACTATGGTACATAACGGCATAAAAGCTGAAGCTGACATCGATCCCTTGTTCGTAGAGCATCTCATTTAATGCAACTCCCTTTAAACACAGGTATTCAGATGTAATTTAGACACTAAGGTGTTTACCAAAGTGCGGATCTCAGAGTGCGTTTAAAGTAAGAAACGTCTATTGGACTGATAGCAAACGTTTGTTTAACGCCAGTGCATGTTGTTTTAATTTTGATTTCAGTATAATTTCGTAACCTAAATAGGATACATGTGATACACTTTCATTAACGTTTACTGATTTTGTGATTTATTATGTGTAAAGTAGTTCGAGATATTACACTCGAGGTTTGATGTTCTGAGTTGTGCACTCGAAGTTTACTACTTTACGACGTGCTGTATTCCCATTGCTTACAGGGGCCCCTATTTGATATACTTTTGCGGAATTGTTTACTTCTTGTGTTTGGTATTTTGTAGGTTGCTTTATATGTTGCGTAACTAGTTATGTTTTAGATCGTTTAATTAACAAAAATCTTAATATTTTGGGTTCATTTGAGTAACAGTAACAAGTATTTTTTTTACACTAGACCCAATCCGCTTCGACCGTGAACGGAGTGGTCTTATCGACCTTTGCATTGATTTTTTTTGCGGTTGCGCCCTGGGATTTTCCTATTTTTATTTCCTCCAAACGGGACCGGACTTCACGAGTACCGTGGACTTTCCATTGCCGCGAGCCAGTTGTGGACAATAGGAGCATTTATTATCGCTGCCTCTCAACGCAAACTAGTCTTGTTGTAGGTACAGTCCGGTGTTGTCTTAAAGTGGTCTTTATATCGTAACAACTCGCCTTCTACTCCTTAGGCAGATTACGAATGGTCGATGACCCGTACGGGAAAAGCGTATAGGTGTTGTTTAATTGAAATTATATTTCCAATTTTATCACTCTTGTTCAACTTTATTCTCCGATGCAAGCTTCCGTAGTTAATAGAAAAAATCAGGGCTACTACCAGTCTGAGAGTTGTTTTTGAGAGCGTTGCCGCTTGGCTAAGGAACGTTTGTAATATTTAGTTCTAATGACACTAGCGATATGAATACTAAAAAAATCTGTAGAAGGCTTTAGTCGGAACTAACCTCGCAAGTGGATGTTGTGACACTAAACAATCTTAAAAGTAAAAGGAAACTGGGTGTGAAAACATCCTAACATTTCCAATAATACTCAAGCAATACAAGGAAACACTTGTTAAAGCTAATTACATCAATTTTCAAATAAAAAAGCATTACCGGTGAAGGGATTCGAACTTCAGCGCCTACAAAACGATATCAACAATTGACAATAGCCCGCCAGCACCCCGCCCGTCTATCGCAAATAATGTCTTCATTTAAGTAACCGTTCTGAAGATAAAGCAAAAACAGGCAGAATGTTTTTTTAAGATGCTTACTTTCATATTCCTATTTGGGCATTTCGCCACTCTGAAAAATAAAAATATTAAATAAGGAACGTTTCGAGGGATAATCTGCCCTGATACGATTAAAAATTAAAAAAAGAACAAGTTAGCTTTTCCGCTGCGACTAAAAAAACGACCAACCTCCAATAAATTGCTTGAAACTGACGTTTGTTAATTATCTGTACCTACTTGATCTGATCTTTAAGAATTGATAGCCAACTATTGTCTAAAAGTATTAAGAAAGACGACACGCATTTTTCTTGGTTAAGTAAAATATAAGCCGTTTCCTTAATTTTTCGTTTAGTTGACATCTTTATTATTCTCCTTAACATAGAATTTCGGCTTAGACCGCGTCTTATTTGTATATGAATACCCAGAATTTTCTGGTTTAATGTGTCTTGCATCTTGTGAAGTCGAGCAAAAACCCGCGCGATGGTCATGCTCTTTGGTGGCTCGTGTTGTTTGAGTATCTTGAGAACGAGGATACTTAGGCAGATTTGGTCGTTTTGCTGTTTGTGCATCCATATTCACTAACGTTTCGGAAAACCTTGCAGCTTGCATCATCAGAGTTAAAGTCGCATTAAGAACCGAAGGTCGGTGTGGAGCTATTTATAGTCCTCCGTGCCAGGCGCGCGGAGTGGCGTAACGCTAATTGGTCGTCCGAGGGCAACGTAATCCGTGGGGCGTGGCCGTATGACGCACAGTGTTTGTAATGCTTTAGATCGTGCATCACAGGGGTCCACGTTTTACTAAGCTTAAAGCCATCTTCCGTGTTGATATTATTTGGATGTTTTTCTATTTCTATCGCTTCACGTATCACTCGCGGGAAGTAGTGAGGTATTCTGGCAAGTACCCTGGCGTGCTCAAATTCTAAAGCGTGCCCATTTGTAAACGTATGCTCAACTACGGCTGATTTTGTGATGCGTTTGTGTTTGCAATCGTCTTTATGTTCTTGTAGTCTTAGATCAACTGAACGACCAGTCTGTCCAATGTAACTCGAGCCGCAAGAACAAGGAATGCGATATACGCCAGCGGTTTTTAAACTTGGAATCTTGTCTTTTACCGATCTGGAGCCGTTAGCCAAAGTTTTCTTGCTCGTGTACACAGTTTTGATGTTACATCGTTGCAGAACACGTCCTACCTTATCAGTCGAGCCTTTAACGTAAGGTAGAAATGCTAAGCTTTCCAGAGGTGGGGATTCTTCTTTAGCCTTTTGTGTAATAGTCTTGTCTAGTGCTTTTCGTATGGCGGTAGTTGCGTAGCCATTCTTTTGTAAAGAGTCAAACAGATGTAGCTTTCCTCTCTCTAGATTTTCTTCATCTGAGATACGAACGTCTCATGTCGCCAAAGTCTGGAAAACTGTTACATTTTGCATTGGATGATGGTGTGAGTCAGCATTTAGATATCTGTCCGTGTGTGTTTTCGTTCTATAGACTACATGTCCTAAACTGCCATCTGATTTACGTTTCACCAGGACGTCTAGAAACGGAATACTGCAATTTGCCTCTACTTCCATTGTGGACTGTATGTTGGGATGTATAGAATTCAAGTGTTTTAGAAACAGATTCAATGTCTCTTCAAGAAATTTGTCCACCTCATCCATATCATGAGGCCAAATTGCAAAAACATCATCCACATATCTCTACCAAACTACTGGTTTGTTGGTGTATGTGTAGACATGTTTTTGATCAAAGTCTTCCATAAAAAGGTTACTAACAATGGGAGATAAAGAAGAACACATTGCCATCCCGAAATCTTGTTGGTAAAATTTATTGTTCAGTTGAAAGTATGTCGTTTTAGTGCATAGTGTTAAAAGTTCCTTAGCGGTATCAATGTTTAATGTTGTTCGTGTATGTAATGTGTTATCGTTTTGTAGCCAGGAATATAATTTCGTCTTTTAGCCGAGGAAGGTAAAAAATAAGAATTTCATACATCTTTTTTGGAAAAAAATTAATGTTTTTAGTTTAACTGGAAAAGGTACGTTTCACTCGATGGGTGGAGTAAAATACATTACAATCCCTTTACGCGGGTAGTTTGGTACTAGGGTGTCGGTCATTGGCGACGCTATGTTCTATTTCGATTTGTGAGTCCGCCTTCCATTTTTCCATTAGGGGATTTAGTAGCGCAGCCAGTGCAAAGGACACCTGTGGTCGATAAAACCTTTACCCTGCATGTATTGAGTATTCCGAAGCCACGCCGCCGAGATATAGGTTCCGTCGGCAGTTGAATGTGCGACAGCTCTAACAGCAACCATCGGACACTACAGAATAGCTACTAAGGTCTTACAACAGGTACTGCGTTTTCCTAATTTTAAACGCCAACGGTGTACAGTGTAGTGGTCTGCAAATTGACGAAGTCCCGCTTTTTAAGAAACCTATTTGATGCCGTAATTTTAGTCATAGAGTTTAGTTGCGGCAAGTAACTAATGACCTCAGTATTCGATGCAGTCGATAATCTAGTTTGGCAATTTGTTACATTTTTATGATAGTATATAGGTAATAAGAAATAGCTATTTAAGTAACAAGGAATGTAAGGACCTATTAACATTTGCGGTAGGCAAGTACAAGCCAAGACGAAGTCGTGGCTTGTTGCCTGCTGTTTATGTTAATTATATATAGGAGTATATTCTAATATACTTAAACTAAAGTAACTCGTGGCTTTTCATTCAGGAAATTTGCATGCTACATTTGGGTTATAAGATTTGTTTGTGTGCGTAAATGAGTCTAGCGGCTCCAAGGAATTTAGTTAAAGTAAATCCGACGTAGCTCGTCGCACACAAGCACTGTCAATAAATCAAAACTGTTTCTATTTCCGACTTTAAAGAACAGCCCTGTCTTCAATTTCAAAGTCGGTGGAGCATAGGTTATAGCCTGTTATTCAATCTAACAGGTTTTCGCCTTAATTGACGAATATCGAAGTGAACCACGCCGGCCCGGCGAGTCTAGCTGACAACAATTTGTTTCAGGACATTGTAACCTAGTTTGAGCGAACGATACTTATATTTTTCCGATATGTTGTTTTCAAAAGTATCACGCACATTGCCATTTTTATGTCGTATTTATAATTGCTTGTAGCGACTAAAATAAAAACAAACATTTGTTAGCTAAACACTAAGATGCTCTAGATATGACTTGTAGCTATACTTAACGTTTTCAAATATTATACTACGCCAGTACAATATAAAAATCTTTTCACTTATAACTTGACTTTCTACTATCTAATATCAATATCGTCAACCTACGCGGACATTGAGAAGAGCGAAGTTAACGTCAGCATTTAAGTGTATTCGCGATCTATAACATATATGAGCACAAACGAAATGTCTAAACTGTAAACATTCTCTTTATTAGAAATTGATCTTTTTGGAGTCTTAAACATTCTTATAACAATAAACAGAATCTTACATTTACTTAAAATATTTAGAAGACATTTGTGTCTCTCCCCTTACACTTTGTTAGTATCCTTGATTACTACCTTATAAGATGGGTTTTAATTAATTTATATTATAACAAAAAAACTTATATGCAAATGTCTAGCCCAACAATTAAAATTATTTAAACAAACATAAACAATTGTACATTCTTTTAAAGCTATGCTATATGTCAGCTCTAAAAATAAGAAATACGATTGAAATGTTTGCAACTGTTAACTTAAGTCAACAGACTTATTTATTCAGCAATTAAGTTTTAAACTGTAGAATACAACTACATACATTTTTTAATATCATTAGTCACATACTTCGTTGGAAGATTGACAAAGCACCTGTCTTCTCAATTGATTTTTAGATAAACGACTTTAACACTGTACTCATCGGGGACTGAATTATACCCAATTCCAAGTGCTAACTTCAAAACATAAATAAACGTGGAAGGAATCAATGAAAACTGCATTAACGTTTAACCATCGGTTCATTGATCCTTTGAATACATTTATTTAAGTGTTATTCGTCGATTTCACAATTCACATTTTAATAGTGGAATGGCAAGTAGGTACTTTAGTTTATGACAAATTTTCCATTTGCTCTATATGATTGGCAGTTATCGTTACATGTCTATTTAGTAGTTCTTGTGCTAGTGCTTAGTTAAGGTCTACACATTACCCTTTTTCTGTGAATTAACAATTTTCTCTTTTTATTTAATAATAAGGAACTGGACGAAACAAAAAACCTGTAGTTTTTGGTCAGGCCCGCTTTAAGTATGACTTGTTTTATAATACTGTCAATGTGACTTTTGTCCAAAATCACAGTAAAATAACGCGCTATAGCAAGCAAGCGAGCTAGCCTAAAATCTTGGTTTAAGCCTTAAGAACTTCTACGAAGAGGAAAAACGCCAGATTACATAGGTCAAGAATGTCTAGGTTTGAATAATGTGCTATTTAGAGCATCCCTTATATTAAAGGTTAGGTTTATGTCAAATTCTTTCTGAAGTCTACTACCAGTGATCTAAATGATCTTTTTGAATTTCATTGTAATATAAGACATACCTTTTAAACGCTATATTTTGTTATTTCTGATGTCACAGAAAAGCTACTACTAAAGTCTACACTAGAGTGCTTTATAGACCAGGCAAGCTTATCCCACTAGATTTTGTGTCACAAGGACTTTAGCGCCAAGCCGTTGTCTGGGCTGACCGGTAACCTTACGTTCTGTCGTCTGTCAACCAAGTAAGACTGGAAACCGTTCGAGTACGCACTGGTCGATCCAGACGAACACTGCACCCTGATCTAAATCTTGGTGTATTCTATTACGATGCTAATTATAATTATACAGTCTTAATCCAAGTGTGGTTATTTAAATCTATATACACTGCGTCGGTATTGTTCTGTGCTGTCAACTGTATCTGTCAGTTCTGTTGAGTTCTGTTACTCGTCACTGTTTTTGGAACTAAGGTACTATTAAAGTTCTCTAGTTTGAAACACGTGCGTGTTAGTTGACAGTGTTTTCGTGCCGATTTTTTCTTTCTTTTTATTTGTTTAAAAACCAGTATTTTTTAAGACTGATAAAATTAAATGACATGATCGTTGTTTTTCCGACTTACCGTATGCTAATTGTAAAGTAACTAGAATTTGAATTTGCCGCCACTTTCAGTAACTCAAAATGGCGGACATTATAGTTAAATAAAGACAGAAAATTATTACGTCACAGAAAAATCATAATGTGTAGACTTTACAGTTTGCCATCTATAATTTTGTCTTGTACTTAATCGATTTTACTGTACAACTGTACAAAGATAAATAATTAAAGTGTCTGGAAAAAATGCTGTAATTATGTACCAGAGGATACTTATTGCTAGTAGAAACATTTGACCTTGTTTAATAAATAAAGTGTTACTACTCCCATAAATTATCATGTTGTTTGTACACGTTTTCCAAAATTACTATTTTACGGATTCGGTCGAATCCGTAAAATGCTGTATTGTTGTCATAACAATCTTTTTCGGACTGTTTTAGATTGGTTAAGCAAATAATATTTTTGAATAAATAAAAAACTTGTCAACAAACCAAAATTGTTGCTATGGTACAGGATTCTAAAATTGCTCTTTTCTAATCAAGTTTACTCTGATCGCAATAATTATATTGACTATTCAATTCACCTGTCATCTGTCAAAAAGTGACCAATAACAATCCAGAATCCTGACGTTTCTTGACCAATCAAAAAAATATCAGTGGATATATCTTCCTAGAAGGTATTTAAGTGACTATTTTTAACAAATGCGATTTTTATTAGAAACAGTCAATATTAGTGTCCCGTTACTATAGAAATTGCGTAGTTTGTTGCTAGATTTACTGAAAACTAATTTGAAAAAGTAGTTTGGTTCATTAAATAGTCCCTCGAATACCATTCTTAGTCAAAGTTAAGTAGATTATTTTTGCGGTGGTATCACTACTCATGTCCATTGCGCTTGGGATTAGGACTCGTGCTAGCGCACTCGTCCTAATCATACCAAAGCGCAATGGACATTCGTGACACCACCGCAAAAATAGTCTACATAACTTTGACTACTCATGGTATTATAAGTGACTATTCTGTAAACATTTTGAACAGCTATTACAAAACAAAATCGTTTGTTACACGTACCTAAACTAAGTTTTGGGGAATCAGCTGATATTCTGGGCACAGCTATCGCCTTGTCCGGAAACAGCAACTATTCGTCTGCAAAAACTTAATTTTAGGTACTTGTAACAAAAATAGCTATTTGTCTTCGGGCCTCATAAATAGTCATCTATACATATATAAACGAAAGTCACAACCCTGAATGATCAACGCAGAGCTGTTACCACTCGTACTAGGAACTTGAAATTCGGATGGAAGGTTCACTTTGTTATGTAAGGGAGTGCTAAGGTTTTTTTTTTAAATTCGACCCATAAGGGTTTGAAAAAGGGCAAAACATGTTTTCACGAATTCCTCAATATCTCTTGGGCCCGATGAGATATCAACTTGATGTTTACTTGCAAATATTGTCAACGCAGGATTTTACCCTAAACAACCCCTAAAGGTGCAACTATGGATTAGGGGTGAATTAAAAAAAAACATTTGTATTTCCTATGTGTATTGAGTTAGAACATTCTTTTCAATATATAAATGTATTTTTAGAATATTCAGAAAGCGGTCTAAAGGATTTTGAAAATTGTAGCCCTAAGGGGATGAAAAGGAGTGAACTGTGAGAATTCTTCCATATCTCTTAGACCCGATAAGATATCTACTCGGTGTTTGTTTGTATAGGTATCCAATGCAAATGTTTAAAAAAAACATTTCGCGATTTTGTCCTAATCAACCCTTACAGGTGCGAATCTGCATTCGGAGCGGATTATAGAACCCTTTGTATCTGCTGTGTTTGTTGAGTTCGAGCATTCTTTTGGGGCATATAGATGTGTTATTAAAATTGTTAGAAAGGGGTTTTAGTTTTTTTTAATTTCACCCCTAGAGCGGTAAAAAACCGAAAAGGGGTAGGCGGTTAAAACTATTTTTTTTTTTCGCTCTCGGTTCATTTCAGGATAAAACGGAATGAAAGATTTCTAAAATTCTACCCCATGTGGTGGAAACGGGTATCCTGCTGTAATTTATGAGTACATCATTTAATAAGTACATTTATTTTTGATTTTATCTCATTGTTATACTAAAACTATAGTTTTATCAATCTATGCAAGGAAACGAAAATTACATACACATTCTTTGTTAGAGGGTACGTGAATCATAAAACAGTTAATGAAAACTTTTTTCGGAAGAATATTGTTTCCTTTTTACCTGCAATACTGTTTTGCAGCCTTTGTTAATTTAGCTTATTGAGTGAGAGGGAGGGGGGCATTCCAGAATTCATTTAAGATTTAGAAGAAGAAACAAACATTTGTAGTCCATACGAAGAGCGGGCATCTAGCTAGTATCGAATAAAATTAGTGCACTTTTATTTGTATCATATAAATTTGAGTATTTATAAAATTTTATTTCAGACTAGCGTTTTGCACCCAAATTGGGCGCGAAATAATTCATTTAATGCAATTTGTACAAGAGTGATCCATTTTGTGTGTCGAGTTAATTTTGAGGTTAGCTATTTCATATAAAAAAAAGTCACTTATACAAATTTGAAATCTCTACTACTGGCTTACTTGCGTCGACCTGAGTCGATTGACACCAAAATCAGCCAATTCGGCCCACGGGTTCGCTCTGAAAGTGGCGTCAAGCAAGCAATGAAAATTATTATGTCGGATGCTACATAATTAGGTTAATAATAACATTCAAATTAAGCTAATGCAAAGGTAATCATGAATCACGCATTACAACTCAACATATTACGTGTTACAATTTTTAAGGTTTCAACTGTGCAACAATCACCTATTTAAAGAAATTGTATACGGCTTTACTCAGGACTTCCCACGCAAGTAAACGTTGTAACACTAAACAATCTTAAAAATAAAAGGAGACTAGGGGTAGCAGTATTTTAAGGTTCCTAATAACCAGAGCTGGGCAAATTACTTTTAAAAAGTAATTAATTACTAATTACAATTACCGCCCAATGCATTAATTTAATTACCAGAGATTCAATTACTCACAAGAAATAGTAATTCAATTACCAATTACTTAGTAATTATAATTGTACAACATCAATTACTTTTTCAATTACTTTCAATAAAAATTATTGTCATATACGTAGTTTTATTTAGTAGAACCTTCTTGCAAGTTGCAACTATCATTAGTGTTGTGTCGATTCGTAATCGTAATCTAAAAATGCTTAATTTTTATGTTTTGTTAGCTATAGTAACCTACACACTCTTTCACTTTTGAAGGTTTTTTGATAATTAAATCTTGGCTACAGGCGCCGTTCACCAAAACCAAAAGTTTTTAGTTTGTTTTGAAGTAAGATGTAAGTAAATAAATAAATTCAAGGATAACAATTATACAAGGTGTCCCAAAAAAATGCGACACCGATTTGGCGTAGATTTCTTAGGTTTTAATAAACCGATTAAACCTAATATACCTTAGTACAAAGCCCTTCAGTAAGAAGGCATAGGGACTTGAAAGTTCAAATGTATATATTTTTTTGATATTAGTTTCCACATAGGTTATCACTGAAGTTGAGCTTTTTATCACGATGCGGATCTAGTTGCCGAGGCCCGTAGGGCCAAAACAAATAAACCACATGAGGGATAAAAAGGAACTTCCAGTGCCGTGGGGTGCATAGTTTAAATCGCGAAATTACAACATTTTAACCAACTTTTGTAGGTTATGTTGACGTAGGTTGATGTTTACCTATCGTCCAGCCGCCTACAAAAAGTCGTAAGACAATGGATTACTTCACTGCCTATTTCTCGTATTTTATTTGACGTTTTCGGCGTTCTTCACTGCCGATTTAAAAAAGATAATTTTTTTAATATGAAGAAATGTCGAATTTCATTTTGGCTACGTTTTGTAATTATATTAGAAAAAATAGCACGCTGAATATGTTATAAAAGTAATTTTTCCATGTTCGTAATAAATTAATCTACTCGTTTTGCATCGCTCGCTCGTAAATTAAACGATGAAAAACTCTCACTTTTCTTAACTTGTAGAACAATGTACTATTAAATACGCCTAACATGAGGCTGCATGACGAAAATAAGTAACTTACCTAAGTATACAGGGTGGAGCATTGGATTTTTTAATTGTTTGACAGCAAATTTCTATTTAGATTTTGTAGAACACTACGTGCTGATTCAATTGGCACAACTTGAGTATTTTTTGTTGGCTCAGTTAGAACAGATATTTATGCATTAAGGGAGATATGAATATGTTTTTTCCTTGAAGTTGGCATGTGTTACAGACCGAGGGCTCTGGCCCGAGGTCTGTAAGTCAACGAAGGTAAAGAACATGAATATCTTCCGTGGTGCATACAATATTTTTTCTACTAGCATATTCGTAAAATAGTATGAAATTTCAGAATGTCATAATGACATTTAAAACTAGAATATCTAAGTACCATCAAGGATTGCCTCATTTTATGGTTGCTAAGACGTTAATTGTAGTTGCATTGTTACCATGAGTTTGAGGGAGAAATAATTTGACGTCCCTTGGGAGTTATGAGTAGCTTTTCATATTTTGTTGCTATGACGAAAATGTACAATATCATGTTGCTAATAGATAAAATATTTTTTTACCCCTATATACGAAAGTAAAATTTTTTGTCGCCTGTTAGGGGTTTCCCGAAAATATACGTTTGGTTTCCTGGTCGGTTTCCAATGGCAGTGGGAGGGAATATAAAACATTGACTACCGTTGCCATTAGAGACGGGAGGCAATGTAATTAATAATAAATCAACTAACCTCCTGGTTTTCATATTTAAAGATTTTTGAATGCAGCTGAATACAAGAGATTGCCACATCAAAAAATGTAAAAGTGTTGAATGTATAACTCTGGACTAAAACGTAATTTCCTCACTTGCATGATTACAATTGATTAGGTACTGTTCTCGCTAACGCTGAAGAATTAAACTACATCCGCGGGAGGGAATGGTGCATTTTACTCCCTAGTAATACAAATAGCTATAAAAAATATATTAGGTAACTTGAAATTTTAAAACAAAATATCAATTTGGTGTTGATCAGGGACTGTTGAAAGTTGACAGGTGACTGATAAACATAGTTGAAAACCGCTGATTGAAATAAGAATTTCTACAGCAGATACAAAAACAGCTACAAACTATGAAAACTAAGAATGTTTTATCTAACGAGATCGTATCAACAATAAAAGATGTTGCCATTCCAACTATTAAAACTTTTTGAAAACAAAAGACAGATAAATTGACATAATTGAGGATACTTATTCTTTCACAAGTCCAAACACTAACATGTACCTATATTTTACAGATTGTTATAGTAAATGTCCCTTTGTCCTATATTTTAAACCAATGTTTCTGATGAAGCTAACAATGAATTAGCGAAACGTAAAAGATATTTTTAAATAAAGATAATTTTAATTATGTGTAATGACAAAAACGACAAAATGTTTTACTTACGTTGTTAAAAAAATTTAAATTAGCTGATTTAATCTCAAAATCTGTAAATAGATGTTTTTTGTGAGGAAAGTAGAACCCTTTTGGGGTAGTCTTATTCCGATCCACCGAACGTCTGTTTTATAATTTCACTTAAAAAAATAACCAAACACGAATAACATTTTCAAACAAACCATGAAAAAGTAAATTAGGCGTTCAAAATCCAAACCTAATCGGCGGCCAACAGGACTTTATTTGTTGACTGCGAAGTATTGCAAAGACTGCGGTTTGGATTCGCAGCGATTAATAACGGCAAATACGTGACATAAACATAATTCCTTCTGAAGCGATGATAAGGGAATTTTCAGGCGCAAATCTGACGCATAGTATCCGCCATTAGATTACTGAGTTAAAAACAAACAATAAAACACTATTAAAGTTCGATACCTTCAACAGAATTAATTGATTCAATAATATTCCCTCCAAATTGTACGTAAAAACTCTAGAAAAGTAGCTAATCACATTTGACTAAAGTTTGTCGTTAACAGCCTCTTCAGATCCCCTAGAATTAAGAACTTGTCCCCAAATCTGGCAACACTGCTCTTGACGCGTCGTAGAAAATGCAATAGTTGCTGTTTTCCACTCGCCAGATAAATTAGGCTTCTATTGTCGGGGAAAACGCTATTGCGGTTTGCTTAATATGTAACCTTCTCTTATTTTTTGCGTTGTGGAGATTTAGCACCCAACCGAGGTCAGTAATTCAGTAATTGAAATACCACAAAGTAATTCAATTACCTCGAGTAATTTCAATTACCACAGGTAATTCAAATACTTGTAAAGTAATTTAAATACTTTAGAGTAATTTAATTACACGAAAGTAATTGAGTAATGAATGTAGTAATTAATTACTTTCAAAAAGTAATTTTCAAGTACTTTTTAACAAAAATGGCAATTCCCAATTACAATAACCGCATTTTGAAAAGTAATTCAATTTCAAGGCAAATACACAAAATGGAATTTAATTAGCAATTTAATTAAAAAGTAATTAATTACTGCCCAGTTCTGCTAATAACACTGAAACAACGAAAGAAAGCACTTCGTAATGTGAATTACATCAATCTTCAGACATGACATGACCTATCACAACGCACTTATTTGTTACCCCATTTTTTTTTACATTTATCCTGTATCTGTTGGGTCCCATTTTTGTTAGTGGTAAAGCCTGAGCTATGTGCAAATTACTACGTTTATCTATTTCTTAGTTAAAGCAAATATAAGCAACAATTTACTTTTTATGGGGCGCACCCTGTATATGTAGTTAACAAGATATGCCCTTTTTCGTGAAGGGTAAAAACCTCAGCTATGTGCAAACTATTACTTTCACTTAAGACGGACAGGGAATTGAGAAAATATGTTCTTCGTCATCTAGGGACCCTGAAACGTGAAGTTCTGAAAAAAATTGGAAGGTTTTTCGCTATTGATGGATGTATAACTTATATAACTGAAAATTTGCTTGTAATATATAGAAAATCAATTATTGAAGAATATTGAAGTTGGTCATTTTTATGTCAACATTAAAGAACAGTGAGATTGTAAATGAAGTTTACCAAATAATGATTGGGTCAAATTCACATAACAATATACTTTAGATAATTATTTATTTGAAATAACAAACGCTTTTGCAAACTTGAAAACAAAAATCACGAAAAAATTACATCACATATATGCATTGGTTTGATACAACAGAATTATTGCTTTAATTTAGGTGTTATTATTGGCTTTTAAACATTTACTGAAAAATACATAGTCGTCGTAATTCTAAAAACATATCAATTTGTCAACGATACAGTTTTGCTTAAAAATGCCAGAAGTTAATATCTTTGATAAAGCAAAAATAACTGCTAATGCATAACTGTCCAATT
>CALNHX010007243.1:0-49092 GCA_940337035.1 Agriotes lineatus
GCCTATGTTATAGTATCTACCTAAGTGAATAATATTTAGTTTAAGGATATATTTTTTAGTATATTGCCATGCATTCAACTTGGATATGCAATTGCAATGTTATCCCATAAAATATATAAAAAAGTGGAGTTTTCTAATACCTATTTTGTCACGAACGGTTATTTATTTAGTGCGTATTCAAATACAGCATAATGTACTTTTTTGAAGTCGGTTAGTATCTGAATGTCTTACACTTTATATTGTAAAGCTGACTAAGCCCGGGGCAAAATGTACCAAGTTTCAGTTTGGATTGACAAAATGCACCGCCGTTCGCCCACAGCCAATCAGAGAGCTAGAATATCTTTCATTGACCAAAACGTGGTGCATTGTGCCAAAATGCTGCCGGAACGTAGCTACGTTCTAACGTAGCATGCAAGCACCAATTTTACTTCTCAAAGATGGTGGTATACTTTAAAATTGTCACATTGTCTATTAATTTTCTCATTTATAACACTTTGCGATGCATCAACAACAGTTCCATTCACAGCTAAGAAACTTTCTTTTGAATTGTATTGGTAGCTCCCTAAAATAAGTTGACGCTTTAATATACAGTCTGTCCCTGGATTGATGTTACAAGAGATGAGATGGACTAAAATTTTTGAATTATATTTTAAGATTGTGGGATTAGGTCCTGCTTGGTCTGCAAAGAATTTTAAGAATAATTTCAGTTTTTGAAAAAACAAGTCGGCCTTTATAGTGAAGCGAAAACGCTTTTCTTTTCAGGTAAACTACTTTTTCCGTTTATGATACGGCAAAATTTTACCAATAAAAGTGGTTCAGAATAATAAATTATGGCCCTATACAAAATTTCATGAAAATCTACCTACTTAAATTAAACCGTTAAAATTGTATTTATTAAAAATTACGGTTTGATCTAAGGAGGTAGATATTCCTGAAATTTTGTATAGGTCCATAATTTATCATTCTGAACCACTTTTCTTGGTAACATTTTGCCGTATCATAAACAGAAAGGGTAGTTTACCTGAAAAGAAAATAATTTTAGCTTCACTGTCAAGGCAAACTTGTTTTTTCAAAAAAAGAAATTATTCTTACAATTCTCTTCAGACCAAGCAGGACCTAATTGCACAATCTTAAAATATAATTCAAAATTTTTAGTCCATCTCACCTCTTGTAACATCAATCCAGGGACACACTGTATATTAAAGCGTCAACTTATTTTAAGGAGCTTCTTACTCCAATACAATTCAAAAGAAAGTTTCTTTCCAATGTACCTAGCACGATTCTACCTCAGTATAGGTTTCTCACATTCCTACATTTTTGTTTTCTGATTTTGTTCCTTTTTTGGGAATAGGTACTCGATTGAGAATATCTCTATGTATATTTCACGGCCTGCTGAATTGTGTGACAAACGTTACTTTATACGGCCTGGCCATATGTGAACTTTTGCGAATCTCCGCACAGCGCTGCATACCCACGAGCGGGAATTTCAAACTTGCAATGTTACCATGTTGACTACGATGCAAATATTTAATTAAACTAGTTGACGTTAGTTAAAATTTGACAATAATAACATAACCCTCCCGTGCCCGTCTTACGTTTGGTTTTCTATTGTATTTTTTTTAACAATTTCCTGTTAATTTCCTCGTTATTTTCTTAGTTACATTATATACGTTCACAGTTTAATTTGTTGATTAAGTTATTCGTTTTTAGTGTTCACGATTTGATTTGGAGTTGTTGAAACGGGAAGCGGTTCTGCATACTGTACGTATAAAAGATGTTGTATTGCAATATGCAAAAATATACAAATTGGGAAGGATACTATCATGAATATCCCTCAAATCAAGTTTTATGCTAACTATTTCTATTTTCAGTTAAATACAGATAAACAGGGAAAACTGCAAGAAAGAAGTTATTTTATTTGTAGTTTGTATTTTGAGAAAGTTGTTTGCGAGTAACTTCTGGGCAAAGACTGTTAAGCACACTGTAGTGCCTGCAGTTTCTTTGGTACATTTTTAATTACTACATTTGCAGATGGGTATCCAATAAAAGCAAGAATTTTTACATTTTAATTTTAAAAATCTTACCACAGTGATTACACATAGACTACAACCTTACAATAGCATACAGAATAAAACACTTCATTACTATTACCACATAGTAACATCTTCCAAATTTATAAGAATAATACGATTAACTTCAAATCACATTCTATTTTAGAGCGAGTCTGTGAGCTATCCAAAAAATACCTGCCAGAAAATATTACTTTGTCTTCAACTACGAATTCTTGGAGCTCAAAACCTCTCTCAAAAACAATATTAAAACTGTGATCTCTAAGATGTATTACTTAGAGGCCTATTCTGTAACCTCTAACGACGCGAGTGCGACTCGTTAGCTAACGATTTTCGTTATTTGAACGAATTGTCGCTCTAAAGCTATTCCGTAGCGCAAAGGTTCGTTGATGCGACGTTATAACGCGACGGCCGGCCACCGTTCACAAACGGCGGTTATTTGACTGACAGTCAACGACGTGAATTTTAGCTTAGTTAAATTTCAGTATATTTGAATATTTTTCTGTTCACTTAATTGTTTTACTTTTGAGATGGAGAATAATAATTATCTAAACGTAATTTTAGAGGAGTTGGAACACCGTAAGCTTTAAATGGTTTTTACTAACTAACAAATCTTCCTTGCAGTAATATTTTAAACTTTTATATCACGCAACACAAGAGCAAGCAATCCTTTTGAGATTCCAGAAATCAATTTCAGAAATTGTATCGATTAGTCCGCCAAGGGGCCCTTGATTTATGTAACTTAATTGAACCACACATAGAGGATGGTTAGAGATCGACAAAAATACCAAACGTGATAAAGGTACTGTTACGATACTTTTGGAGTGTCCCCCGTAGTATTGAACTTTCGCTAGCTGAATTTTGAACTTGAATACTTATGGTTGGCTTTTGTCAATTTTTGCATGCTTCAAACTAGGTATAATTAGCTGTATCTTATTTTTAATTATTTTCCTATAATTATCAAGCAGTTTGGTAAGCAACTCTTCGAATAATTACCCATATTCTACTAATTAAATTTATTTAGGTCATATTCCTACAGATATTTGTATATGGCGCTTAGGCAACCCCTGTTACAAATTCTTCTACACTATTCTATTTGTTGCTAGATAAAGGATATCACTTCTTGCAGTCAAATTTTTCAGGCTGTTTTTTTTTCGCATCTTCTGGCCCAAAAATTTTGGAAAGTTTTGATAACTGGTAGCTGGTGGATTTTTGAGGTCTTTCCCTTTTTAAACTTGGTGCAGGCTGCTAGTGCCTCGGCCGTGTGCTTAAATTTTTGAGCTAATTAGTATAGCTCAGCTCCGTTTTGATTTTTCGGAGGATCTGAAAAAGCACATGTGCCCTTAAGACGTTCGTATTTGATTTGGTTATACGTACGTCCTTCGCAACTGCGGATTCGTCTGAGGCCAGCATTGCTTCTGCCCTTTCTTCTGGCTCAATTCCAGCGTGAGGTAAGATAAGGCCAGTTTCTTCTTATTCGGGACTTATTTGGGCGTTGTGCGTTATAGCCATTTACTGTGGGACTGGATTTACTGGTTGCATTTACTGTCGGACACCATTCCCTGTGGGATTCGATTTGCTGTGGATTTCGATCTACTGTGGGATGCCATTTCGTGTCGGCTACGACCTTGGGAGAGTTCGGACGCTTCCTGCGAGAGGTTGAACTCTCCCCTGAAGAGGCTTAGCACTCCTTGTTCGGCCGCACTCTGCGGGCATCCAAACCGTCGATTTGGGCCCCTGAAACCATCGAATTGTCAAGGAGCTCTACAAATTCCCGGGGAGCTACGCTGGAGAGTGTAGCACCGCACTCACCTGCGACACAATCACCGCCTCCTAGGTCCGCTGGGCCTCCCGCTGTGTCTGCCGAAACCTTCATCGCTTCTGCCGTCCTCGGCCCTCCGCAATCCACAGGTCAGGAGCTGACATGTTTTTACTACAGGCAAGAAACTGATATAGTTATTTGCGCCTGGTGTATTTCATAGTTAGTTATTGGAATCTCGTCTCTTTAACAGATAGGGCATGTAGGATATTTTTGGCACAGTAATGCTTCGTCGAGTTAGATGTTAGTGCATGCTTTTGTATAATTTTAATGCGTTAATTGTGATAGGGCTATTGCAAATTTTGAGCGCCCCATTGAGCCCCCTGCAAATTGTATGTTAGATCATCCGCGCTAGTAGTTCAGTTTTAAGGCAGTACTTACCGCATTTTGCCTGCTGTTTGCTCGATATCTTCGGGTTTGTGGCGACGATATTTGCATGTCGGTCGCTGAGGTCTGACGTCATTTTTAGCGTGTCGTGGCTAGAGAACCGATTTCGGTAGCCGATTGCCTTACTTGGGAGTCGCGTGAGCCCGTTAATTATTTTGTCGGAACTCTGTTTGCGGCGTTCGCGATTTTTCCGCGTTATTGAAATTTATTCGCGAGTTTACGTAGGTACAAGTTTGCCGAAGGTTTATTCAAGCGATTGCTTTAGCGTTCATTTATGCACCTGATGTATTTCCATTAAGAAAACTGCTCTATGACTATATGGGCATATAGCCTCGTAGTTTTTGACATTAGAAATTTTGGATTAATTACTTTAGAATCTTTCTGAGCTGATATTCGGGGTTTCGCATCAGCTGAGCGCTTGCATAACCTGGCCCTGCTATAACCTGCCTCACAGGGATTAATTTATTTTCTTTTTAATTTAATACTCGCTATGCTCCGATTTTAACCGCGCAATGTTTTAATGTGTTAGCCCATTCACCGGTCATAGTCATTGCTGCTCGTGGGCTACTATTTGCTCGATATTTATATTTATATCTGTATTTGTATTTATTATTGCATGTCGCATACTGTGTGTTTTCTTTGGTGTTGCTAGAAATATTGCCTGCTGTGATTTATATATATTTAATTTATGTTAGCCTTGCACTATAGTACGCACCAATATATTTAAAATAAAGCTGTGATCTATTCATTGGTTGTTGGTTTGTTTATTTTTGACTTGCTGGTTTTTATCCTCGACCTTGTGTAAGGTCCGGCACAAGGAATTGGATCTGAGTCTAGGACCTGGCGCCCACTCCTTTTTTTTGTATTCTCTTTCAGCATAGCTGGAACCCTGCGACCCTCGCGGCGAGCTAGCCCAATTAGGCCGATAGTTACCAGCCGGCAAAATAACTAGTATAACTTTCGCCAAAAGGTAAGGCCGACCGTCTATCTTCCCTTACAGTACTTACGCAGATTTATTTACCTAGTAATAATTATTGATAAAGCTTTGTCATTGATATATGTAGTTTATAACGGTCATGCATTTCTTAGCACATGGAAGTTACCAAAAATCTGTAGGTAAAGACCACCATTGTGGCTTATCTTAGACTTCTGTTAGCCGTGGTTTTATTGAAATTAAAACATTATTATTGAACATTTGGCTCCTACGTTAATAAAATTTCCTCAAAATCTGAATGACACTACTAGAGTAAAAACAGGCAAATAATATAGAAACAGCCTGCTTCAGATTTTAGTACAATTGTTTTCAGTTTCTTTGAAAAGTTTTCAATTTTCCTGGGATAACGGGATGTATTGACTGCACTCCTGCACATGCCTTTATGAGCAGAAAATGATTTTATATCATCAATTGCCAAATTGTAATCAGAATGTTTTATTTTATACCTAAGTGATAAATTGTTTGAAATATGTCCTATTATTTTAGATTTGTCAAATTTGAAGATTTTAGCTCGATGCCAGGTATCCTGGTTCAGTTCTTGATTCGGCAATTTGGATGGTTAGCAACATTAAGGAAGTGCTGCAAAGACATTTTAGCGAGAATAATGATCGAACTACTTATTAGTTGTTGGGAGATTCTGGGTATCCATTGCAACCGTTTTTATTAACGCCGATTGTTGGAGCAAATTTAGACACGCCAGAAGGTCGTTATACTGTTATACACAAGGGCATTGTGTAGTACGTAATTCAGTTGAATGATGCATTAGACTATTAAACGCCTATTTTAGATGTTTGCATAAAGATCAAGTGCTACATTACAGCCCACAAATGGCTAAAATGATAAGCTGAAGTTAGCATCAAGTAGGGAACAATATACTAACTTTCCCAAAAACGTCTAACACACCGTTGCGCTTCGAGCGACCGAACGACAGCGCGTCCGGAATAACTTTTCTAACGAATTCGTTGAGCTTGCCGTTATGAAAGTCGCTAACGATCGCCTTTAGGAAAATCACCGTCAACAAACGACGAGTTACAGAATAGGCCTCTTACACGGCACTGTAAATAGATTACACCATTCAAATTTACATTAAATTCAAAACAATAAGTCCTTATTTTACTGATACTGCATTTGAAAAATCATTGTTAAAACACGTATTTGTCTTGACAGCCGCTGTCATTTAAATGTCATCGTGGGTATGTAGCGCCAAAACGGCCAAAATAGGCATTTTCTCAGAAATGAAAACAACAATGAATTTCAAAAAAATGCCCAGGCCGTATAAAGTGACGTTTGTCACACAATTCAGCAGACCGTGGTATATTTAATTGGCAATTTTCCATAGCAACGGCGATTATTAATAATCGGACATTTTTGGAAATTTACGGTAAATTCCTTCTCATATGTCACTGTCATCACAAATAACCGTACATTTTTAGTACCCATTTTTATATTAGTTTTGCTATTAATCTTAATAAAAATGTTTACTACTCCACTGTGTTTTTTTAATTCGTGATATACTCTATCAAAATATAACACGTGCATAACAAATTTCGTATGGTAATTTGTGCTTGCTTCCAAGAAAAAAAAATCCTATTCCTTTGGCGCGGCGTCGAGATTTTTTCAGTTGGCATGCACCATGCTTCTATTGAAAAAATAGTTGCAGAACTGTCTTCCAAATATTTCTGGAAAATTTTCAAGCACTTGTTATGTTTCAACTGATAATAAAATTATAGCATACCATGCTTTTAAAAGTATACACAGTATACTTGTATGTATACTAAAAAGAAAAATTCTCTTATTTTTTATTGTTTTGCCCTATATGTCGGCAACCAGTTAGGTATACAGCAATCTTCAATTTTAGGAGTTTTAATTTAAAACAAAAATAGCATGCTGTGGCAAAAATAAAGGAATTTTTCTTTTTAGTATACATACGAGTATCCCCTATGTATACTTTAAAAAATAACGGATGGTATGTATTTGGCTCTATGTGCTCCTGCCTTTGCAAATAAAAACTTTGACTAACAACCGCCTTTGAAAACCACCTGTAGACAAGCAAAATAGTTCATAATATAGTCCGTGCTAAACTTTACTACCTCAGTGGTGGAGCTTCCCTATTATTATTAATAGCTCTAGGTACAATTTGTGCAAACATCTGGCAACCATGTAGCTTATATGCCGTCACTGGCGTCACTTCAATCGGCGCAGTAAAAGTGCACACAGTTAGGGAAGTAAACTGCAAGATTACCCAATACCTTGATACGCCCCTGCATTCAGCTGCGATGAAGATTAGACTGGAGATTAACACCTAACAGGGACTTTATATTGGCACGACTTCATGAGTTCTGACACTTGGAGCACCCCCGCTGCTCTGCAATATATTTCTTATAATAATTGTGGTTTCTGTGTTATCCTACATTTACGTTTGCTACAAGGCCATTTTCTGTATAAGGTGATTCTTTCTGGTTAATTTTTTTTATGTAAGTAAAAAAGATATATCAGCTTATGTTGTGTGTTAATATTTTGCAAATAAACCTAAGCAACTTAACTTAATTAAATTTTGTTTTGTTTTGTTTTTAGATATTGCAATTAATAAATACGGACTCGTCATAACTTCTAACAAGAATGGAGGTGCAACATCAATTGGTTGCACTTAATTTGTGTAATGCATTGACATGCATGGTACAGGAACCACTGGGGAAACTGGATGAAAATAAAAAAGGTGGAGACTTAGACATAAAGCAAGAGAGCGTTGAAGGCACTACCGAAAACACGGTTTATTATGGGTTGGCTATTGAACAAGAAGAAGTTGATTTAAAAGATGAATTCCCTGTTTCGTGTGCAGCAAGTGGAAGCCCTTCAGAAGAACCAGTTGTTGCTAAGGTTTGGGATTATGGAGCAGAAGATAATAGTAATTCCCTGGAAAATATGAAGATCAATATGATACAGTTTCACTCTTGTTCAAGTTGCCAGTATAAAACAATAACCAAATATCGTATAGTTAGACATATGAAAACTCATACTGAAGAAAAACCTTATTCATGTTTTATTTGCCAGTATAAAGCAGCCGAGAAGGGTAGGTTAGTTAAACATATGAGGTTACATACAGGGGCAAAACATTATTCATGTTCAATCTGTGAATATAAAGCAGCAGAGAAAGGCAACTTAGTTACTCATATGAGAATACATACAGGAGAAAAACCTTATTTATGTTCTATTTGCAATTATAAAGCAGCGAAAAAAGGTGACTTAAATAAACATGTTAAGACACATACAGGAGAAAAACCTTATTCATGTTCTATATGTGAATATAAAACAGCAGAGAAAGGTAACCTAGTTACTCACATGAGAATACATACAGGAGAAAAACCTTATTTATGTCCTATTTGCAATTATAGAGCTGCGAAAAAAGGTAGTTTAGTTAAACATGTTAGGACACATACAGGAGAAAAACCTTATTCATGTTCTATCTGTGAATATAAAGCAGCAGCGAAAGGTAACTTAGTTACTCATATGAAAATACATACAGGAGAAAAACCTTATTCATGTTCTATTTGTAATTATAAAGCAGCGAAAAAAGGTGATTTAGTTAAACATGTTAAGACACATACAGGAGAAAAACCTTATTCATGTTCTATCTGTGAATATAAAGCAGCAGAGAAAGGTAACTTAATTGCTCACATGAGAATACATACAGGAGAAAAACCTTATTCATGTTCCTTTTGCAAATATAAAGCAGCGCAAAAAGGTGATTTAGTTAAACATGTTAAGACACATACAGGAGAAAAACCTTATTCATGTTCTATCTGTGAATATAAAGCAGCAGCAAAAGGTAACTTAGTTACTCATATGAGAATACATACAGGAGAAAAACCTTATTCACGTTCTACTTGCAATTATGAAGCAGCGCAGAAAGGTGATTTAGTTAAACATGTTAAAACACATAGAGGAGAAAAACCTTATTGATATTCTATTTGCGAATATAAATCGGCACAGAAACGTACATTAGTGAGCCATATGAAAATGCATACAGAAGAAAAACTTTTAAGTTTATGTGGAGAGTGTTTGACCATGTATTTGTTTTGACTTTTGCAGTTCATGCTGCCTACTTTTCTAGTTCTCCAAATACAGTACAATAAAACCACCCTATCCGTTATTTTAGTGTTTGTGGCTGTAAACATTCATAATTGACATTGTGTACTGTGTACTATAACTAGGGATGGTAAAACCTGTTCCGCTAAAGGATCAAGTGCACCTGATCCGACTCCGACTCCGAACTAGGTGCAAGAAACTAGGTTCAGTTCCGCTTGCGGTCACCGGGAAATAGCAGGTCTCGCCCGACGCTGGAGCGGTCGGAGTCGGATCTCGGACGGGCCTGCACCTACAGTCGCATGTTATGACTCAAATGTTAATGTAGGGGACGTGACTTTGATTTGAATCCGACGGCTCCAGTCGAAAGTTTTTGCTGGGTCGTCTATTTCAATTGTAAAAGATTTCTTTGATTGCATTAGCAGGGCATCAGTAACTATTACAATTAAATATGTCTATTACAATTTAAAATTATGAGATGTTTTCCCTTTTTTACTTCCTTTTACTATAAAGGAAGTATTGGATTCACCCCAAAAATTCGAAATTGAGTTTTCAACGGATCTTCACGTTTTCGAGTCCCCTGATCCCAAAAAACATATTTTTTTTCATTGGTCTGTCTGTGTGTCTGTGTGTGTGTGTGTCTGTCTGTCTGTGAACAGAATATCTCAAAAACGAAAAGAGGTATGGCGTTGAAACTTCATATGTAAGTTCTGTGTACTATGTAGATGAGACAGCAAGCTTTTGAAGAAAATCGCATAACCGGAAGTAGGTGTTTACTCTTGTGATTTTTCAGTTTTTTTCTATTTTTTCAAAAACGGCTCTAACGATTTTTTTTAAACTTTACATTTTTCTTACATTTTTAATGTGTATTGATGTGAGATAGGTGATTTTCCAGTTGTATACTTCTAAAGTGGGTTTCTTTTGTTTTTTTTTCTATTTTTTTTTATTAACTCCTATTTTAAATAAAACACCCGGTATATTATTACATTTTTGAATTCACCTTAAAATTCTAGAGAAAATTTGTCTCTTCAACTAACGCTCTATTTTGTACCATTTTTGTAGAATTTGTAATTTTTGAAAATGTTTGACAAATGGTTAAAAATTAAAAATTAAATTTTTGACTAATTATAAGATCACTGTAAAAGGAAGTTGTGTGAGTGTATCACACCAGATTTTTCTATTTATACCTTACAGTAGCCTACATAGTCTATCATTTAGGCACAACACACGAGGCATTGCCATAACAATCCAGCAATTCCGAATCCGAATCTGAAATTCCTTGCGTAGATTATGCAGTTCCTAGTCAGTTACGAACAATTGCGAAGCGCAAACCGCGTCGATCTATTTCCATTCAGATTTCAAATTCGACGTCTTTAGAGTCCGAGAAAGAGGAGCGATCCGATCCACTTCGTAGGAGCGAGAGTCCGGCATTCCGTTCCACAGTTCCGCCGCTCTGCGCTCCTTAGCGCTGGGGCGGTTTGGCTTAGGTGCAAAACGGTTCGATTCGTTGAAGGAACGACGGATCACTCCTAGGTGCGAGAGTCCGGCATTCCGTTTACAGGTCCGCCGCTCCGCGCGCTGGCGCGGTTCGCCTTAGGTGCACAGCGGTTCGATTCATTGAAGGAACCCCGGATCAGGCAACCTACTCTTTAACGATCGCTGAACCAGGTGCACCTACTCTGGCATTCGAACTAGGTTCAAAAGAGTAGGTCCGGGAATTGACAACCATCCCTAACTATAACACACAAAGAAAATGTCAAATTTTAAACTTAGTTGCATTTATAAATGGGCCATACTAGATGAAAATAATTTTTTATCATAATTTAGTATGGCTATGGAAGAGTTTCTAATTTATGAATGCAACTATGTGTATACTTAAATGTCAAATTTGACATTTGATTTTTAAGTGACATGTTGCATTCATAAATTAGGAACTATTCCATAGCCATACTAGATGAAAATAATTTTTGACCGTACTATATTATTGCTGTTGTGTGTGGGCACCTACTATATAAATAAAACTATCATATATTGCAATGGTACATAAAGGCTGATACTTATGTAAGTTAATGATTAAAGATTAATTTAAATAAAGTCGTTAGATCAATATAATCAAATTGGGAAAATTTATTTAAAAAATTGCCTGTTTAATTGAAAGTCATTAATAGAATTTAAATAAGATGCAAGCTAAGATGAAAGGTATAGTATTTGAATATTCTGAGATGGTTTTATAAGCTCATGTAGCATGTGACAAATATAAGTTCTATTGAAAGAAAATAATAGAGTAGGTAGCATTCAGATAAGCTAAAGTTATAGATGGCAGAAATAATTGTAACTTAGCATAGAAATAAAATTTTGTTACGATTATTGAAAAAATAACAGATTTGAAAACAACATGTAATTTGGTATTTTTGGTGAAAGTAAAATAGAAATTTAGCCCAGTTTATTTAAAATGTATTGCGATTAGATAAAAGGGTTTATACTTACTTAAATATATAAGGTGAAAGCAAATGAAATATTAAAAGAAGAATATAATAGTTACTCAATGGAAGTTGGAATATGGTAACTAGATACTAACAAAAATAAGAAGCAAGAATAATAAGAATTGGATGTAATTGAGTTAATTTTAATACTACAATTTATAAGAAGTTACGTTAATTGGAGGGTTACTGATTGCTGGAGTTCTAGTGGGATTGCTGAGGACGTAAGGACCAATTGACAGACATTGACCTTGGAGGAACTACTGGATGTTGGAGAGTGTTGGCTGCTGACGGTGTGAATGGATGGAGTAGGAGCTAAGGAAGGAGAAGATTAATTTACATTCATATGTGGAAACATACTTACCGTGAAGACGTTTGAAAAAGGGAAGTTGCAGGAGTGACAGAGGCGTAGGTGTAGGAAAGGAACCATTTCTACAATCATCCTAAGGTTTTGCAAGTTGGTGGCTGATTGTTCGTGGACAGTGCGTCGTGGCTGAACTGTGTGGGAGTCCGAGTAGGAGATGTAATGAAGAGCGTCGTCTTAAGTTGATTTGGAGTTGTTGAGAGTGAATAGAATCCAGGTGGGTTTGTAATTAGTTATATTAAAGAGACAAATATGCTTGCTCTGAAATAAAATAATTGTAGTATGTATAGATCAGATTAGGTAATTTTAAAAGTGGGCAGCAATAATCGTAACTAAAAAGAAAAATATGATTGAATAACAAACTAAAATTATGTACAGACGTTTCGAAAAAATCTATTTAGATCAAATAAAAAATCTACGAGGTGAAAATGTAAACTAGAGTTGATGTGAGTATACAATCGGTGAAGTTTAATTAGCCACAAAGAAGAAGAAGACGATAATAGTTGAATAGATTTGGATTTATTGGTGCATTGCAAGGTATAATTGACAGTCATTATTGGAGTTGAGGATTCTACAGAGGACTGGAATCAGTTTACTGGGGTTGTTGGCGTGGTTTGGTTACGGCAGGATAGGAGCTGTGGACAAAGGAAATTAGTTTGGGTATTATCTGTTAGTTGGAGTTTATCAGAGGGCTGATGTTGGCGGTCTTGTACGAGGAATTCAAGGAGTGAAGTTGGATCTGCAGGAGCCTGGAGTTTTCACTTTTGGGAGTTCTTTGGTTGTTTGAATGTACATCGAGGATACGCTGACCTTGAATTTAGCTGAGAAGTGTCAGGATCAATGGTGTTTGAAGTGAGTACCTGAAAAGTTGAAAGGAAGTCAGGTTTGTTGTAGTTAGTTCTAATAAGGAATAAGAAAAACAATTAATTGAGTAAAATAAATTAATAACAGTACTTACTTTGGTGAATTGGTCATTGATTTGTGAAAGGGAAAGGATATTTGTCAATTTTGATAGTGTTGTGCTTTTAAACTGGTTAAAAGTCAAACTGGCATTTAATAACCGTCATTGGTTAACAATTCATATAAAATTTAGAATATAAAAAAAATAGATAACTTGATTAATGAACCCACCCTAATGAGAGTCTCAAATGTATTGCATAATTTTAAAAATGGAATGGTATATTCATTGTAGATCTATATAGCACAAAACGTAGTGTTTGTCATCCCATATTTATGGCTATTACAATATAGGACCTTTAGGTGTAACCAGAGCCAGTATATGTAGAGAAAATTCTGCCATCGCCGCCATTTATACTCCAGTGTCACAAACTCGGCCGTAGTATCCAATAATAATACTGAGGCAGGTATGAAATTGATAGTAGGTAGGTACGTGTTTTTACCTTTTTTAATACCCGGTGGTTTCTTTCATAAATTTCAAGATTTTCAAGGAAGTATTACTCGTAAATGGAACGAGAATTTGTACAACATATAAAAAACTGACATAAATAAGTTTTTTAACACCTTACCGGCTGTTGAAGTTTTGGGGACAATAGGTATTACAATAAACAAACTGTACATGGCCGCATTCGGTGGCAGTCAATGTCGAACTTCTCTAAGCTTCTGCGTTATAATTACAAATTATAAATAAGTTTGACAGCCATTTTATTATAGTAAAAAATGATTTAGTGTCAGTCATTTTGATTGTAGTGAGTTTTGTGTAATTACCTACTTTGTTTCTAATTAATAAAATACAAGGTTTTATTTTAATTTTATCCATATAATCGCGCGTACGACTTGCAGAATTTTAAGACAAACGTCACATTGATGGAATTGTGTTATAAACCTCAAAGTGACGCATGAGACAGTAGAGTAAAAATAGCGGACGTGGCTGTATTTTCTTACATATACTGGCTCTGGGTGTAGCGCTCAGGCGACACATATGTACTGTTCCATAGATTACTTAACTTTTATTGCATCATAACCTAGAAAACCTTATGACTATATTTGAAAATTAACACCTGGCAAACTACGATTTAAAACTTAGTTTTGCCGTTATTCAAAAATGAATACATATTTATAAATACATGTTAATTATAGTAAGTGCTATAACACCATGTAGTTTCAATACTATAATTTCTTAAATAAAAAAAACAACATAAATATACAATTAAATATTGTAATCCTATTAACTGTATTATTTTGTCACACGTTTCCCACTTCATTTCTTTCCAGGAGCAAGATGGTGATGTTTTTGAGCATCTAATTTGAGTTTTGTTTTTATAAGTTCATAGAATAATTTGAAATAAACGATATTGTCTCACTTCATGGGTATTCTTTTTAATCTCTATTTTATGATAAGGCAAAATTGCCACTAACACAGCCACCTTGACGAATTTGAAAAATCATAAATACCTTTGTCATTTTTGACATTAGGATAAAAGGACATAGGACACTTTTTGTTCAGAATTCAATTTCCTATCGATTGTGAATATTTTATACTGAGTGTCCCATTTGAAAAAATCTGGTGTGATACACTCACACAACTTCCTTTTACAGTGATCTTATAATTAGTCAAAAATTTCATTTTTAATTTTTAACCATTTGTTAAAAATTTTCAAAAATTACAAATTCTACAAAAACGGTACAAAACCGAGTGTTAGTTGAAGAGACAAATTTTCTCTAGAATTTTAAGGTGAATTCAAAAATGTAATAATATACCGGGTGTTTTATTGAAAATAGGAGTTAATAAAAAAAAACAAAAGAAACTCACTTTAGAAGTATTCAACTGGAAAATCACGTATCTCACATCAATACACATTAAAAATGTAAGAAAAATGTAAAGTTTAACAAAAATCGTTAGAGCCGTTTTTGAAAAAATAGAAAAAAACTGAAAAATCACAAGAGTAAACACCTACTTCCGGTTATGCGATTTTCTTCAAAAGCTTGCTGTCTCATTTACATACTACACAAAACTTATATATGAAGTTTCAACGCCATACCTCTTTTCGTTTTGAGATATTCTGTTCACAGACAGACACACACACAGACAGACAGACACACAGACAGACAGACCAATGAAAAAAAATATGTTTTTTGGGATCAGGGGACTCTAAAACGTGAAGATCCGTTGAAAACTCAATTTCGAATTTTTGGGGTGAATCCAATACTTCCTTTATAGTAAAAGGAAGTAAAAATTGAACTTTTTGATATAACTCGCGAACGAGTTGTTCGATTTTGATTCTGTTTTCACCATCGTAATTGGCGAAAAAAATTATACTAGTTTGACTATTTAACTAACTTTGTAGCTCCAATAATAACGAAGTTAGCAATAGTGCCGACTTAACTTTGAAAACCCTGTATAAAGTATTGTTAAAACTTAATTGAAATAATGGTACTTTAGTAGCATTAATATATTAAGGTAAATCGTCACTTGATTGAGTCACATCCACAAGACACGTGGTTGCCCGAAAAATGTTACTTTAAATTAAACTATACACTCGATGTTGTCTTACAACCTTGTGTTTCATTTTGAATTTTTAACCATTTGTCAAAAAATTTCAAAAATCACAAATTCTACAAAAACGGTACAAAATAGAGCGTTAGTTGAAGAGACAAATTTTCTATAGAATTTTAAGGTGAATTCAAAAATGTAATAATATACCGGATGTTTTATTTAAAATAGGAGTTAATAAAAAAATAGAAAAAAAACAAAAGAAACCCACTTTAGAAGTATTCAACTGGAAAATCACGTATCTCACATCAATACACATTAAAAATGTAAGAAAAATGTAAAGTTTAAAAAAAATCGTTAGAGCCGTTTTTGAAAAAATCGAAAAAAACTGAAAAATCACAAAAGTAAACACCTACTTCCGGTTATGCGATTTTCTTCAAAAGCTTGCTGTCGCATCTACATAGTACACAAAACTTATATATGAAGTTTCAACGCCAGACTTCTTTTCGTTTTTGAGATATTCTGTTCACAGACACACACACATTCAGACACACACAGACCAATGAAAAAAAATATGTTTTTTGTGTTCAGGGGAGTCTAAAACGTGAAGATCTGTTGAAAACTCAATTTCGAATTTTTGGGGTAAATCCAATACTTCCTTTATTGTAAAATGAAGTAAAAATTGAAATAAACGAGACATAGTAGGTAATACAACAAAATAATTTTTTCCTACCTTGATACGCCCCTGCTTTCTGCTTCGATGACGACTGCACTGGAAATTAAACAATATTAACTTATTAGTTAACTAAAGCAGGGACTTTAGACTTTACCCTACCACCACTTCATGTGTTATGACTCTTGGAGCAATCCTGCTGCTCTGCTATTTGTTTCTAATAATTCTGGTTTCTGGTTTCTCTGTTATCGTACATTTACTTTTGCTGCTATCCCATTTTCTGTATAAGGCGATTCTTTCAGTGCAATTATTGTATTCGATGTAAGTAAAAAGTTAGAATTCAGACATAGGATGTGTGCTATTATTTTTAAAAATAAACTTCACTATATTTCGTTTTGTCTTGTTTTCAGATATTGCAGTTAATAAATACGGACTTGTCATAATTTATAACAAGCATGGAGTTGCAACATAAATTGGTTGCATATAATTCGTGTAATGCAATGACACGCATGGTACAGGAACCACTGGGGAAACTGGATGAAAATAAAATAGTTAGAGACTTAGACGTAAAGCAAGAGAACGTTGAAGGCACTACCGATAATACGGTTTATCGTGGGTTGGCTATTAAACAGGAAGAAGTTGATTTAAAAGATGAATTCCTTGTTACGTGTGCAGCAAGTGGAAGCCCCTCTGAAGAACCAGATGTTGCTAAGCTTTGCGATTATGAAGCAGAAGATAGTAGTAATTCCCTGAAAAATATGAAGATCAATATAATACAGTTTCACTCATGTTCAATTTGCCAGTATAAAACAACCTATAAACATAATTTAGTTAGACATATGAGGTCACATACGGGAGAAAAACCTTATTCATGTTCTACTTGTGATTATAATGCAGCAGAGAAAGGCATCTTCGTTCAACATATGCGAACTCATACAGAAGAGAAACCTTATTCATGTTCTATTTGCAGTTTTAAAGCAGCGCAAAAAGGTAATTTAGTTAAACATGTTAAGACGCATACAGGAGAAAAACCTTATTTATGTACTATTTGTGACTATAAAGCAACACGGAAAGATTGCTTGGTTAGACATATGAGGACACATACAGGAGAAAAACCTTATTCATGTTCTATTTGTGATTATAAAGCAGCAGAGAAAGGTAACTTCATTCAACATATGCGAACTCATACAGGAGAAAAACCTTATTTATGTTCTATTTGCAATTATAAAGCAGTGCAAAAAAGTGATTTAGTTAAACATGTTAAGACACATACAGGAGAAAAGCCTTACTCATGTTCTATTTGTGAGTATAAAGCAACACGGGAAGGTTGCTTGGTTAGACATATGAGGACACATACAGGAGAAAAACCTTATTTATGTTCTATTTGCAAGTATAAAGCAGTGCAAAAAAGTGATTTAGTTAAACATATTAAGACACATACAGGAGAAAAACCTTATTCATGTTCTATTTGCAATTATAAAGCAGCACTAAAAAGTGATTTATTTAGACATATGAGGACACATACAGGAGAAAAACCTTATTCCTGTTCTATTTGCAATTATAAAGCAGCGCAAAACAGTGCTTTAGTGCACCATTTGAAGATACATACAGGAGAAAAACCTTATTCATGTTCTATTTGCAATTATAAAGCAGCGCAAAAAAGTGATTTAGTTAAACATATTAAGACACATACAGGAGAAAAACCTTATTTATGTTCTATTTGCAATTATAAAGCAGCACTAAAAAGTGATTTACTTAGACATATGAGGACACATACAGGAGAAAAACCTTATTCCTGTTCTATTTGCAATTATAAAGCAGCGCAAAACAGTGCTTTAGTGAACCATTTGAATATACATACAGGAGAAAAACCTTATGCATGTTCTATTTGCGATTATAGAGCATCACATAAAAGTACTTTAATAAGCCATACCAGGACGCATACAGCAGAAAAACCTTATTCATGTTATATTTGCAATTATAAAGCAGCGCAAAAAAGTGATTTCGTTAAACATGTTAAGACACATACAGGAGAAAAACTTTATTCATGTTCTATTTGCAATTATAAAGCAGCGTTAAAAACTGATTTAGTTAGACATATGAGGACACATACAGGAGAAAAACTTTATTCCTGTTCAACTTGCGAATATAAAGCAGCGCAAAAACCTACATTAGTGAATCATATGAAGATGCATAAAGTAGAAAAACTTTAAAAGTGTATGTGGATATTGTTTATCCATGTATTTGTATTGACTTTTGCATATTCATAATATACATTGTGTACCTTTTGGAGTAACGTGATGAAATTATTTTCATATAGTATGGCAGTGGAATATATAATTCCTAATTTATGAATGCAACTATGTGTATACTTAACCCTCCGTTCCACGGGTGGTTTTAGAATTACACGGCTCCACGGGTTGGGCCTTACAGGCCCATTATATAATTGTCGTTATTTTGTTGATAAACTACTAATATTTTGTTTTATTGTTATATGTAGTTACAACCACTTCTTTTGCCATCATTTTAAAAAAGCAGTCGCAGAAAAAAGAAATAATATAATTTTTTTATTTATTGAAAATTACCTTACATTTTTACATGTTCTTATTAGTATTAAGTGTATTTCTAATGTTATAAAAAAATTTAAATAATATGTTTCATATGCTAAACAATAAACATGAAGTAACTAGAAAAAACAAATAATAACCGAATACTGTTTGATATACACAAAATATGACTTGTCAAACTTGCTAGGCCTTATTTACTGCGCAGTCTGGACTACATGGTTGTATGTGTTGTAAACAAATACAAGTATTGCAAAATTTGCATTTATGGCACCAATATTCAACAATCCATAAAATACAACCATCGGCCAACGTTTTGTGTTTCTTGCAGCATTATACGATGTAACCATTCTATCTACAACATCTACTCCGCTTTTTGTCCTGTAATAGAAAGAGATCATTTCTGGTTTTTTTTGGTCACCAGTGTAACTGTGATGCATGGAGGAAAGAACCAGCACGTTTTTGTTTCATTTAGGTACATGTGAAACTAACGTCATTTTATCACCAAATGCAAAAAATGATGAATTAACAGGTCTGTCCTTAACATGCGTCACCTCACGTGGGAGTCCTCTTCGGTTGGCCATGATTGTACCAACGACTGTAAGATTATGTACATACAACAGTTCCTTCATAACCGGTATACTTATAAACCAACGGTCCATAGTGACGTTTCTACCACTTCCGTAAATATGTTGTGTCATTCTTTGAATCACAGCTCCTGAAGAATTATCAATTTTGAACGGGCCATCTGGTTGAGCCCCTGCATAGATTTCAATATGTAAGCAGTAAAATGTTCTGGAATCCACGGTAGCAAATAATTTCAAACCATATTTGCTGGGCTTATTTGGTCCCGGGTGGTGTAGCTTCAACAAGCGTCCACGTTCGATCAGCAGAGTTAAGCAACGCTCTCTCTGGTCAGAACTTGGATGGGAGTTCCACGGCTGTATCTCTCGGCGCTTCGTGATACGGCTGTCACGGAAATAGTTGGTCCCGGCGGTCATAACAACATTATGGCTGTCGTTAGTGGGGTTGGAAGTCTCCATAAATGCACAGCGACGCCTATAATTGGCCTAACGGCTGTTGGCTGAGTGCGAAATAAATAAATAAATAAATAAGAATGTAAACACGGAAGCTGCACCGCCCTCTGAATGACCACAACATTTCGTCTAATGTGACGTATTCACCAACAGAATAATTTCTTTTGCACATATCGTTAAACTTTTCGAACATAATACGCACGCAGCTAATTTATCTGTGACGCGAAATTTCGATTTTGATTTGACATAAAGAAAAATTACAAACATTTTGTTTTTGACTTGTTTTTACGATAAAGGAAGTATTGGATTCATCCCAAAAATTCGTAATTGAGTTTTCAACAGTTCTTCACGTTTTAGAGTCCCCTGAACCCGAAAAACACGTTTTTGTTCATTGGTCTGTCTGTGTGTCTGTCTGTGCGTCTGTGAACGGAATATCTCAAAAACGAAGAGGTTTTGCGTTGAAACTTCATATATATAAGTTTCGTGTACTATGTCGATGCGATAGCAAGCTTTTTTCAAAGCGGCTTCAACGATTTTTTTAAAACTTTACATTTTTAATGTGCATTGATGTGAAATAGCTGATTTTTCAGCTGAATACCTCTAAAATGAGTTTCTTTTATTTTTTTCCTATTTCTTTTATTAATTCCTATTTTAAATAGAACACCCGGTAGGTATATTATTACATTTTTGAATTTAGGTAAAAATTTTCAGAGAAAATTTGTCTCTTGCACTAACGCTCTATTTTGTACAGTTTCTGTAGAATTTGTAGATTTTGAAAAAAATTGACAAATGCTTAAAAGTTAAAAATCACATTTTTGGGTAATTATAAAATCTCTATAAAAGGAAGTTGTGTGCGTGTATCACACCAGATCTTTAATTTAAGTATCGTGCAGGGGAAATAATTTTTATTCCTTTCCTGTTTACAGCTGACGGGGATTCAGCTGCTTCCTCGTCGTACCTTACCTCTTCATTTCCATCTTGCGCATCTGATTCTTCAACATCTATTTCAGTACGATCGACTTCATTATTTCTAGTATATTCAGTAGATTCTTCTTCGTCTTATGCATCAATTGTAGTTCAGAATGCATCGATTGTAAATCAGAAACCAAGGGAACGACCTTTATGAAGAACTAGTATGTAAATATACGGATGGGGCCATAATTATATATAACAGCAATGAGATAACATATATAACAAAATAGAATGCTTGAGTAAGAAAGAGATGGCCATACGAAAATATTATTTTAGAACGCATGTTTAGTTGACAAATGTCATAATTAAATTAAGCGTCAAACCTTCTCGAGTATTTACCACTATGTTTATCTCTTAACCCAATAAATACCATAAGGTCGTATTAAGTTACATATTAAGCAAATCGGAATAGGGTCTTCCCCGAGTAATAGAAGCCCAATATATGATTTCCTCTGACGAGTCGAATAACAGCAACATTCGCATTTTATACGACGCGTGCACAAAGAGTGCATTGGTGAGTGTATGTAGCTGTGATATGTAAATACGTTGTAATAGTGAAACTAATATTTATTGTGGAAGACGCTAAAACTATAGTTGCGGTAAGTACATTGCAGATTACAATACCTACGGTAAAAATATAATTTAAAATAGCTTCATTAGACGATATTGGTTCATCATAATTATTGATTTATTTCTATTTGTTTGTTTTAAACGGTGTACTAGTATAGGGCTATATATACTGTCGTGCAGAAAATTACGTTTTTTGAGTGAGAAATTGAACTAAACGGGAAAAATCCGATAACATTTAAACAGCGTAAAACACAAATGTACCTAATTGCAAAATTCCATGCCTGGTTGACTCAAAAATGCGATACCCTAGTATCGTACTAATGCAATTTGAAAACGCCGCATAAGTTTACCGCCTTCTTGCATTGAACATTTTGTAAATTATTCATTCATTGTCGCCACTAGTGGTGTAATGGCTTCATTACTTAACTGAAGTAGTGTCAAATGAATGACATAATGACATTTGCCTACTAAAATATTTCTGAATATGACAGATCTGATATTTTCCTTAATGCACTTTTCTCAATTTTGGGTGGTTGTAGATAAAATTTTGTACAATACATGTGTGATAATGCATCATTAATAACGTATGTTACATAACTTTTGGCACAAAATAAAAACTCAAATATTTTTAAAACGGCAAACTTTTATTAGAAATTATTTTTTTCTTATAATTAGTGGACTACCTGAGAACATAATTTAATTATTTAATTATATGAAACGGCCCGTGCTGTTCCACGAGGCTCAATTTTTTTCGGACACCTCTCATAAGTGTCTGGGAGGCGCCAACATCAATTTTCCTGATCTTAGTCAAAATTGTACGACGTAGTTGGTCCCCATTTTAGGCTGTCCGTCCTCTGTCGCACACTTTTCGTGCCAAAAGTGCCCAAAAGTCTTCAATGGGGCGAGTCTGCGGCAAGTTCGGTGGGTTATTATTTTTTGGTACATAAGGAATGTTATGCTGTCGAGGCCAATTTTGTTTTTCTCTAGCATAATAGCAAGAAGCCAAGTCGGGCCAACATCGGGGTATTCGAGCTAGCTGGCTAGGGGTGTATTTTGGACAGTTTTGTTTTCTGTGGTATTTGTAACCACTTCTGGCTAAAATTCTACAAATAGTGGTGGCAGAAGTCCGATTCTCCCTGGCTAGTTTCCTCACAGACACACCAACCTTATCTTTAGCACTTCTTACCACTCTTCTGCACTGCTGGAGGGTGAACAGTCTTGGTCTTCCACTTTTCGGAAGGTTCGTACAATGGATACCCTATTCACATTCCGCTATGGTTCGATATACGGTCCTAGCTGATATATCATATTGATCTTGATCATTCTTTCGTTAGTTGCTTCCCATGTTTTTATATATTTTCTCCATTTTTTGTGAATTATAACTGACACTCCTTGTCTTGGCCTGGTCTCTTTTGGCACTCCGCTATAGAAGTGATCATTTCGTCCTAGATTTTCTAATCCTTGTCCTTTTCTTTTGGTTTCTGTGATGACCGCCAGGTCTATATTTAGTTGTTTTAATTCAGCTAGTACTTCATTTAGCTTTCGAATTATCCCTTGTACGTTCCATGTACCTATATTTACTGTCCGTTTTCTTTGCTTGGTTCGTCTTCAATTTCCCTTCTAACTTTCCCAGGCCTTGTGATTGGGTTTTTAGCGGGTTTTCTTCGAAACAAGAAGTTTTACAGGGAACGGGTTGCTGGCCCGTCGCCCAAACCCCAACCTGGAGGACCAGGTGATTTTTTTTCAGGCCATTCTTCCCTTAGACTAACTGTTAACCAGAACTAAGAGGATTAGTTTCCCTGTGTGTTTGTGGCTCTTCCGCTCTCTTGGTAATTTTTCATGAGACCGTTGACCGTTTTTCATCCTGTTACCCTAGGCAGGGTCCCTTATTGGGTGTTATCAACCGAAGCCAGTCGAACCCAGGCTTTTTACGAGGTTGTTACTTCTAGTTTGCTTTCATACTACCCCTAAAACCAGAGTTGCCACTTCCGCTATCTCTGCCATACCGAATTTGCTCTTTTCCGGCGTTAATACCGTTGTGGTCTTTATCCGTAACCCTGAACATATACTAGCTTTCTGAGCCAGAAAGCTCCTGAAATCTGGGGTGGGCAGGGTTGATTTAATTCCCTGAATAGGATTACCCTAAGGAGCTACCCGCTACCCCCTGATATTTTGTAACATTTAATTAATATTTTGTGTTATAAGTTGTAATACTGATTTAATATTGTGTATTCGTAAAAAAAGTAGATAGAATATATAACATATACACAAGAATTAACAAAGACAATACAAAAAATTAAAACGGTAAAAGAAGCGGAATTAGGAACACAACACAGATTAGTAAGAGCAAGTTACCAAGTAAGACTAAGCAACAACGAAGAAATAAGGAAATATAGTAGTTTAGGGATATATAAGCTAAAAAATAATGAAGACAAAGAAAAATACCAGAAGGAGACAGATCTAGAATTCCAAAAACTGGATAACGGAAAAACAGACTGGACTTTACATGAAAGATGGATAATTTTCAAAGAGACACTGCTGAAGATAACAGAGAATATATGTGGGAAGAAAAAATATAATAAACACGTTAAAAGAACGAGTTGGTGGAATAGCGACATACAAAGACTGACAAAAGAAGAGAAAACAGCATGAAAGCAATAAAACAAAAAAAAAACACAGAAGGACAAAGAGGAATATAATCGAAAGAGAAATGTAGTTAAAAACGCAATCAAAAGAGCAAAAAAGGAACCCTGGAAGAAGTTTGGAAAAGAGATAACATAAGTACACAAAACAGACTATAGAAAAATCTGGACGAGAATAAAAAGATTAAGGGGGAATAAAAGGAAAGAAATAAAAGCAATTAAAAATAAGCAGAGGCAAACACTAACAGGCCCAAAAGAAATACTTGAAACATGGAAAGAACACAGTGCCAGATGATAAAATAACAAGAGTAGAACAAGCGGAACAGCAACAAAAAAGCAAGAGAGAAGACGTCGAAGAGGCAATACAAAAAATCAAAATTGGAAAAGCAAGTGAAGACGGCATAGCACCGGAGATGATTAAATGGCTGGGGGAAAGGAATAAACTGGATATGGGATATCTGTAAAGAAGCATGTGAAAAACAAAAAATCCCGAGGGATTGGGAAAATAACCTATTAATTCCGATATACAAGAAAGGAATTCAGACTCAGTGTGAAAACTACAGACCAATCTGCTTAGCCCAAACCAGCTACAAGCTATATACAAAAATCTTCGAAAAAAGATTAAGAGAACATGTGGAAACGAAATTGGGAGAGGAACAGGCAGCATTCAGACCGAACAGACAGCCAAACGACAACATATGTATATTAAGAAATATAATAGAAAGAAAGATAGAAGAAGAAGAGGAACTATACCTAACATTCATAGATCTAAAGGCAGCTTTCGATACGGTAGATGGGAGGGAAATATGGAAAACTCTGGAAGAACTAGAAATACCCAGCATGTTGATAAACGCGGTAAGAGTTACATATGCAACAGTAAGAGCAAGAGTGCAAATGGCGGGACAAAGATCAGATGAATTCAAAATGAGTAAAGGAATAAAACAAGAAGACAGCGTAAGGCCTCTACTATTCATCATTATTATGGACACAATTATTAAACAAATTAAAGAAAAATATAACCGAATGGATACAGTCATAGGGTACAGCAACCTAGAAGCAGTTAAAGTGAGCAGCCTGCTATACGCAGACGATGTGATATTAATAGCAAATAAGAAGAACAAAATGCTAAATTTAGTAAACGCCTGGACTAAAGAAATTGAAAACATGAAAATGGAAATAAATACAAACAAAACAAAAACAATGATTGTAAATGAAAAAGAAACAGACACTCAGATCGACAAATAAATCAAATGCAAGAATAAATTATTGGAAAGGGTAACAACATACGAATTTTTGGGAAGTATAATAACGGAGAATGGGAAAATAAAGGCTGCGTTCACAAACAGAGCCAATAAATCAACAAGAATATATTACTCAATAAACAAAGCAATATTAAGGCATAAAGACATAGACATAGAGGTGAAAAGAAAAATACGAAAGCAAAGTAAATGCTATAGAAATGAAACACCTCAGGAAAATTACTGGAGAAGCTAAATGGGACAGTGTAAGAAATTACATGATCAGAGAAATAACAGAAAAAAAGCCAATAATGGAAAAAATAAAAAAGAAACAACTGAACAGAATGAAACAGGACAGGATTACAAGAAAAATAATGGAGATGGGAAAACCAAGGACGAGGCAAAGGGGAAGACCAAGAAGAAAATGGATGGACCAAATCCGAGAAATAGGAATGGAAAGAGGAAAGACGGTAGAGGAAATAAAAATCTTGGCAAGAGACAGAAAAAAATGGAGGAAATGGATACAGGAGGAGGGGCCCACATCCGACTCCTGAAAGGGCGTAAGGATTAGCAAAGAAGAAGAAGTAAAAAAAGTATCTGTTTTTAGCGCCGTCAAATACCGAAATTTAAAAGAAGCGGCAATAAAACGGATTGTTTGTGTTAACCTAGAAACCACTATCTGGACTATAAGGAAGCAACTCACTCTTAAATTGAGAAAATATTACTGGTTGTTAGGCTGCAACTCTAAACTATCTCTTGCCAATAAGTTGCTTGTCTATAAAACTGCTGAAATCAACATGGAGCTACGCTATCCAGTTGTGAACTACCTCGTACCGCATCTATCAAATGTTGAAATATTTGAACAAGAGAGGCAGTTTAGTGCAGTGTGAAATCTCGCAGGGATTCGAAATACATCCTAATCCATGTGTAGTGTGTAGTCAAGCTGAATAGACGTGCTAGCGCAGTATGCTGACGCATATTTGTGTAGCAGTTTTAGTATAGTTAAAGTTGGGCTCTACCTGCTATTACTGTGATGTTCTACTACAGAATTGCTGTAAATTCTATAGTATGAGCAAAAAGTAACTCCATCAAAGATACCTTCGAAATTTTGAAGTCATGTATATTGCAACACCAGAAAATTAGAAGCCGTCAGTTGACATTTTTTACTATGTAATAATTTTTTGTCAATAATTTCTAAATAATTTATTTTAAAAATGTTACCAGAACATAAAATATTTATAATAAAAGCATATTTTCGAAATTGACAATGGTAATTAGCAGTACTCTTCACATGCTTGAAATATTAGCAACGGACTTTTTTTTATCAAGTACGACGTACTGTAGCTGCTTTCAGGGAAATTTTTAGTGTAGTAGACAGACCAAGAAGTGGTAGACCACATGTGGGAACTGCGGAACAAATTGCAGATGTCCAAAATCCAATGCAAAACGAACCCTCCACATCAATCCAAAGGCTTGCTCAAGAAGTGAATTTGAGTTATGGTACTTGCCGTGCAATTCTAAAAAAAGATTTAAATATGCATCTATACAAACTACAAATGTATCAAGAGCTCTTACCTCCAGATTACAATAAGATAATTTTATACTGTAGCTGGTATTTGCAACATTTAAATAATAATGTTTTGGATTTAACTTTTTTCTGATGAGTTGCGGTTTTACTTAAATGGCTACACTAATTCACAAGTAATGCGCTTGTGGAGCGCTGATAATCTACATTTTTTTCACGAAGCTTGTTTGCATTGCCCTAGAATAGGCGTTTGGATAGCGTGCTCTCGCCGGAGAATTATCGAACCAAAATTCTTTGAAGATACAATAAATGTCGAAAGATATCAAAATAACATTCTTGAAGAATTTGTGAATCAGCTCCATGATGATGAAATTCGACAAGGATGCTTGCAACAAGATAACGCAACAACTCATATAGCTGGAGCCATGATTGAATTTCTACAGCAGTTCTTTGATGACCGATCAATTTCAAAAGATCTTTGGCCACCCAGATCGTGTGATCTCACCCTGTACCAACTGTTGCAACCTACCTTAGAAGGCTCACATAACTTCGACTAGCTCAATCCTCCGCTGCAATATGGGTATGATAGGTGTGGGATTTTTTTGTTTACTCCACTTTCTCATAAAGGTTTTAGTTCATTAAACAAGAAGTATTGGGCGTCAACAAATTTATTTAAGTTGTTAATTTTTTTCTATGATATTTATGTACATTCAATCGTATAATTAATGGGTCATGTTAATGCTAATTGGGAGTTTAATATAATAAAAGATTATCTAGTATGGCAGTTTCTATATTATCCTCTATACTGAAATATCGAATTAAGGTTCTTACATACATACATACATAATCTGTAACCCCTTATACCGTTACAGTGTCGGGGTGCTTATTAACTTGATTTATATTGGTTAATCCACCATTAGTTTTATGGAAAGGTTTCCTTTCTTTTTCGGAAATTCAACACCATTAGGTAAGATAAATCTAAAGAGCTTCTTAAACGATCTTAACTTACTATTTATATCTTTAATGTATGCTGTTAATTGATTTCTCGTCTAACTCAATTCACATTTCTAAAATATAAGAAATGCCCATTATGTGACAGATACCTACGGTATAACATTAAACCCCTTTGATTTAACGTTTATAAATATAACCTCGTTTTTAGCCCTAGGCCACCAAGGTAATTAAATTTCTATTTATCTTATTATGAAGTTATTGACTGTAGATTAAATGGCATATACCCATTTTAAACTGGTAACTTGACATATTTTGGGTTATAAATTAATTGAACAGCTTATATAGCTTTCCTAAGGTTTTAGGACTAACCTAACTAACAGACACGATCCCATGATGTCAGGAATAGTGCCTTGCCTATCGAGTTGACCTCTATTTAACTGGAACGACTCTCATCGCCAAACCAATGAAGTGGCTTTCTGGTGAGGATTTTCTAATAAAAATTAACGTTGATCTAGCATGGTCTTCCCTTGTGTGTTAGGCTCTTCAGAAAGGTTTCAATGCGACTCTGGGTGACTATATTCCACCGGATCATAATGTCCTGTTACTCTTAGATAGCAAGGATAACATAACAGGGGAAGCAAAAAGCTAAACCAAAGAGGTACTCCATTTAGATATGTATGAATTGCCCTATTTATTTACATACCAGTTAATTAGTAACCGCTTTTCTAGTGAGAATCTGCCCAAGGAATAAATTATATTTGCCTGAAAAATCGTTATAACTTAATATACTGTTGAGTTATACCAATTATAGCTTTACAATTGCAAAGTTACTTATTTTGTATCCGTATATGCTGGGAGTCAGTTCTTAATTTTATTTTCTGCTGAACGCTATAAAGCCTCACTCTGTTTTTAATTCAAAACAGGAAGTGGTGAAATATTCTAACTAGCTATCTATTTTAATTCAAAAAGAACTAGATGATAATTATGCAACCTGTATTTCTCCTAAAGACTTTAAGTTGCCTAACTATCAGGTTTTTGTGATTATTCAAATTTATTATCTTTTAGTAGCTAAACTTTGTAATGCTACAACCCTTTTGGATTACTGTTTATTTCCACTTATCAAAAATTCAGTATTTAAAGCACCTGTACATACGATTTTAGAGCTAAAAGAAAGAATCACCGAGGCATGTAATTTAATAACGCCAGAATTGTTGCAAAGTGTTTTCGAAAATATGAAACGCCGTGTGAGGCTATGCTTGCAAGAAGAAGGAATGCATTTTCAGCACATCTTGTAAATGTGTATAAACTGTAGAATGTTGTAACATTTGACAACTTCTAATTTGTTTACAGACTGAAGTAAGGTTATATACACCTAACAGAACATGCAATTTAATTTAGTAGTGTCTACATTAATACAAACGTTATGCTAATCTTGTTTTATTAATTTTGTTCTAAATACTCTGCGTTGTAATTTTAATTTTGTCTTTATTAAATTTAGTCAGCTTCCTTACAAGATTGCTTTTAAATTTAAACGTTAACGGCATTGACAAGAATCAACAAGAATTAAATAGGTATAATTTTCTGGTGTTATAATGCACATGACTTCAAAATTCCAAAGGTATCTTTGATGGAGTTACTTTTTGCTCATACTATACAAAAACGGGTGGCGATTATAAACTGCGGTGGAAAAGATCAGCCAGCTTCCAACAAAGAGCAGTCCGACCAAGATGATGTGGTTCAACGTATTGTTAAGAAGGTTCTGGTGTTTGAAGATTTTATGGCCAATTTGATGGAGAAGTTTAAGCAACAGTTCTGAACACGACCGGCGTATTTCTACTTTAGAAGAAACTGGTGCTTCTCAATACACAACTATCCGAACACACGATATTAAAATAGATTCCCTTGAACAATAGTTAAGACATAATAACCTGCGTATTCTCGATATCAAAGAAGCTTCCAATGAAGATACAGACCAAGTTCATACAAATTTTTTTCGCCTCCAATCTTCCAATCCAAGTTCCTAAGGACGCAATTGAAAGAAGTAATAGATTGAGGAGCAGTAATTCAAGTCTATCCGCCCCAATCATTTTGAAGTTCGTTAATTATAATGTTCCATAACAAATTTTCAAATCAAAATCCAAATTAAAAGGAACCTGGTTTCCATAAAAGAAGAGCTAAGAAAAGCAAGGCTATCATTTCTGCGTTCTGCACAACAAATATATGATATAACCAATGTCTGGTCGTTGGATAGCAAAGTTTTTAAGATTCAATGAGCTGTTCGGTCATCTGCTATTCCACAAGAAGCTGTTTATATTTTTACTGTTCATAGAAATGTTAAACAGTGTTTAACATGGTCGCGTCCTCGAATGTTGAGATACATTTAACATACATCCGCTCATTTAACATGCATGCACATTTATGTTTTTTTATTGACATTATGTTATACAAACTGATAATGTTATCGAACAGTTATTGATAGTGCTAACTGTGGGTAGGCAAAAATTGGTATTTGGTGTAGTAGGTATATAAACCTCCGAAAAGTAGTCGCTTGGAATTTTTAATTGTCTTGATAATACATTAATACCTATAGATACATCATAAAATTTTTTTGTCTAAACGATTTCAATATATGTAGATTTACATATTTGATGACTGTGTGTGTATTTATATATTTCCTATCAGCATTTTCATTTTCTGTAAACTTAAATTGCCTATACATATATATTTTAGTACCTACTTAAGTACTTTGAATAATGTACCTTTTGCTCTGTTCTGTTCTCCGTATAGATTTGTTTTTTAGTCTAAACTTATAAACAATCCTATGTAATGTTTCCAAAATTAAAATGTGCTCACATTAAGATACGTTTACTGGTTGCCAATTTTGATCCTTTAAGGGAACCATTATTGATTTTTCATTTGACTTGCTGGTTATCTCCGAAACTTGATTTTCTGATTATGTAACAAATGAGATTTTTATTGAGGTTTATAATATCATACAAAAGGATCGAAAATGTAAAGGTGTAGATAGATGTGGGTGGCATTTTATTTATGAACATTTTTTCATATACAATTTTAACTACTTCCAACGATATTGAACAATTATAGATAAGCATCGCCTTTTAAAAATCGTAAATATGCATTTGGAGTGTTATACAACCCACATCAGTAACATTACTTATCAGTTGTCAATTTTACAATAAATAATAATGCAATACCTTTCACAGCTACCATTAAAAATGTGGGTTTACAGAGAGCTTATTGCAATTTAAAAACTACATTCTTAAATCGTATTCAACATTAATATGAAAGTCACATTATGTAACAGTATGGTGTTATCTCTGGTTGATTAAAAACAGAATTTGTTAAACGACGATATATTATTATGTATTTTTTACAAATATACCTATTGGATAAGTGAAATCAGAAGGGAAGGCGCCAAAAGGGTAACTACTTTCTGATATTATTGTTAAAGTGCTGCAGTAAACTTTTGTAATGAACGTTTTGCTTATTGCTGAAAGTGTAACAGATTGCAAATAAATTACTTGTAAAAAAGTTCCAAGACTTCCGATATCCTCATTTTCTTCATGCAGTGAATCCATTTAGAAGGGCTCGAACACATTTGAATGTAGATAATAACTAGTCATATTTTTTTATATAATTATTTATCACATATTGTCGCTTCACATGTCACTTAATTGATGTTTGACGTATTTGTTGGATACCATTAATGTTTATATCTGCCGTTGCTGCCTAATTAAATCAATAAATTACAAACAAAAAGCTACCAATAACGAGTATGATTGCAGAGGTATTCATTTATATTTATCAGTGGACTTCTTTCTATCCAGTTATCATAAAGTAATTGTTTATTATATTTTGGGTTTCTTGAATTTTGAATAACTATAACATACTATAATATGTAGTAAAATAATTAATATAAATATGAACATTATCAAAATTATTACAGTTTATATAAATATTAATCTTGAAATTATGCACTAAAGACTAATAAAAGCCAAAAAAGTTTTATTATTTAGTAAACTAAAGATTACATAAAGATATTCTTACATAAGTGAAAATATTACAACTTTCCAGTTGTAAAGTTTCGCCCAGCGCGAACGCGATTTTTGGAATTAAAGATTAATTCACGCGTTCTCCCATGGCGTAAAGCACGTTAGGAGGCGAAGCGCTATATCTTTGGGCTGCGCGGACAGCGATAAGTGACGGCACCGCGGATGCACGCAGGGAAACCGCCCCGCATTCGAGGAAAGAATCCCCTACTCCAATAAACTGGATTGAGCCACTGATTACGCCAGCTCGGGCTATATAAAGAGACAACGAAGCCATTTTAAAACAGAATTTTCCTGAGCCTTTCTCTTCACCTAATTCTGCTCAGGAGGGCCTGCAGGCTCTTCGAGGAGATTCCTGCCAGATAATCCGCACCTAGATCCGTCTTCAGGAGGGCTGCTACAGGCTCATCGAAGACGCTCCTGTCCGTTAACTGGTACCTAGATCAGTCTTCAGGAGGGGTGCTACAGGCTCATCGAAGACGCTCATATCCGTTAAACTACACCGAGATCTGTCTTCAGGAGGGCTGCTACAGGCTCATCGAAGACGCTCCTGTAAATAATTCCCCAGGACCCGTTCGCTCAGAGGACGCTTTAGATCCCTGCAGCTAATTTGCACGAGTCTAAACACCGGAACAGACGGTATTAAAATTACTAATTGAGACCTTAACGGCATAACACAAGTGTAGCGTAAAGCTTGCGCTTTGAAGTCCAGCCTCCATTTACCTGCAGCGGAAGACCGCATCGCAACAAGCCGACGTTCGCAATTTCTCACGTTTTAATTCTTGGGCCATTCTACAACTACCGCCACCTGCGAGGCCCGACTTTAATTCAATCACAATCGCTTACCTAGACCTCCAAGAATTCCTGAGGGGACGGCAAATATAAACAAGATAACTCCGCCACCACCGCTTGAAGATCCAGCACCCGTGGGAAACCCGAGAGCGTAAGCAGCGCCAGGTATAAACTCTATTAATTGCAATTCTGACTTCATTTCGCCTGCTCGAAAGTTAATAAATCAAATTTCATTTATGCACTGCCGCCATGTTGGCGGTCTCCGCTAAAACTGTCCTATTTCTGTTAGTAGGTCAAATGAGCGCACGAAACATGAGACCTACTTTGAAATGAGGCTGTCCCGAAAGTCGCTAACACCACCTCAAGACTGCCGACCGCGACGTAGACCAAAGAATACTTGATTCAGTTTGATTATAAACATTTTTACATTTTATTTAGTTTTTATGAATACAATTTAATTTTATGTGTTTACTAGTTAACGAAATTATACGCTTATAAATATATTATGTGTGTTTTAAAACTTAAGTGTATTAATGATACCTTTGGCAATCTGACCTGCCTGGAGTTCAGGCTACACAGTGACAGATGTACTATTTCATATTAGGAAAACTTATTGATCGTACATTTCCTAAAAACTAATTCTTGAAATATTGTTGCATTTGTCACCGAATTAAAAATAATTTTTACCTAGTATCTGCAACACCAGAAAACAGTTTGTTCAAAAACGCGATTAATTTAATGTTCACTTTTATCATACCGAATTATTAGTAGGTATTCTATCACTTTTCAGATACTAAATAAATATTTAATATTGAGTAAATATTATAAAAAATTAAGTATGTCCTTGCAAGAAAGCCCTAAAGTATAAATGATTGATTAACTTTGATCTATAATGTACGAGTAATTTACATTGCAAGACCGTTACTAAGAACTTTGCATGCAAGCATGGTATCTAGCAAGCAAGGGACAGTGAACTTGTTATCTGTGTCAGCAGGTAAAGTTCCGGTAACAACCGAGCTGTATACATCGTTTTATGTTATTCTGAATCGTAAATTTTTTATAAAAAATTCTTAAATTTAAAAGACGTTGCTGCTTTTTTAAAACCTGGAAACGGTTTAGGAAACAATTCAGAATACCATAAAAGTAAAGTTCAAGGCGCTTCATTCCACACGTAGGAATACGACCTGAGACACGGCGAGTCAGGGTTGCCGAAATATCTCTTTTCGGCATACTGGTTGATGTGGTTAGCGTGATGCCTTCGACGACTGCCGTACTTTCCCTACTTCTACAACTGTGGTTTCGGTACCCAATTTTTAAAGTGAATGGGTGGGCCGCCCGCCAGTTGCCATCCAGCCGTGTAGAGTGCTTTGTTTTGAAATCTTTGTAATATCTCCACGTTTAAATTACCTGTCATGTCCCACAACTCTACGCCCAGATTGATTCGATAATTGATTTGTACAGTTACTATCCTGGTTGGAGTAGTACTGTCGTAGCTTAAACTGAAGTTGCTTCTGCTCAGTCCATTATGTTTCTGCCACGTTTGCTGTCTATCCAAATGTAGAACAGATTTGAGTAGTTTTTCTAGTACTTTCGAAGGACGTATGGGTCTGCAAGATGTTAATTCTTCTGGAGTTTTGCCCAGTTTAGATATCATCTTCCATTGCTACGGAAAATAATTATATCTAAGTGGCATTACATATATTATACAAACCTGCAAACATATCCGTTCTGATCAACTTCTATCGAACTTTTGCTGTTATCAGCTCGTACACTGGAGTCTTTTTCGCGTCGGTTTCTTTCATCATTACATTCTCATTTGGTAATCTTGTAGTGTACGTCCATATATTTATTACTTCTACATTGCTAGTAGCATCTGGAAACGGCCGATATAGTCTTACTCTGAATACTACGCGTCTCGTGCGCATGCCTGAGAATTCGAAGCCACCTTTAGAAGCGAATTTTGAACTTGACCATGAGGTTCACTTCCTCACCGCGAGAACGACGTTTGGGCACTGCTCATCAAGTATGTAAAAGAGTTGGTTATCTGTCTTACTCAAGCTGTGACCTCCCCACTTACAGGCGCTAACATTATAGTAGGTAGTATTAAATATACTGGCCGCCATAAGTAAATGAACACCCAGTAAACGTTGGCAAATTTGAATGAAATTTTCAGAAAAGATGTATTTTATTCGTACTAAGAAACGACGTTCTATAACTGAAGATTTTTTGGTGTTAAATGTGCCATAAAATATAAGCTTTACTTTGTTAAATGTAACAAAGCGAATAGATTTTTTTCTGGAAATGTTAAAACTGATTGAGGTGAAGTAGTCAAAAAATACTGTATCTCGCTTATAGCGTATGGAATAACCAAGATAAATCATAAATATGCTGTTTTTCTCTTATTTTATCTTATTTCTATATTAAATAAAACACTTTGGGATATTTCTGTATTGTAAAAACTCGTAAAACTTTAGTATAAGGTTCTGTCCAATGTGAATGACTGCAGATCGAACTAGCAAATCGCGAATGAATGTGATCAGCGGTTCCAAATCAATTTCATAGGGTATTCATTGTAATAAAACTATCAAAGGCTGAGTACTGGCGGACCTTATACTAAAGTTGTAGGTACCTAAAAACTTAATGTAAAAATAAACTTTGTTTTAGTTGCAAATAATTATGTAATATTCCATATCGATAATAAAATATCTCAAGGTTTGGTGTAAATTTTTAATGCTGTAATGCATTGTCACGTTTATTGTCGGTAAAATGTTTTGTAACCTAGGGTAGATTTTTCTTTGTTGGGTCAACTGGAAAATGTGGATTTCAGATTTTACATCCTGAAAATTCAGCTTGCATTTGATTCCCAAATGCACTATCTTAGAGAACCAAAATAAAACCACCAATTTACTTGAACTCCCTGCTAATTGTCCAGGTTGGACAAATGATGAAAATCAAATAATCACTACGTTTAGTTTCGAACGTTAGTGTGTGTGAAGGTATTGCTAGTGTGTTCTGTATAACTACTAATTTTAGTTTTTTACTGTGTATTTGAATAATCAAGTTTTACACGGCAAGATGCTAATAAGTAAATGTACCATATGCCAAGAATTTAGTTCCTGAAAAGAAAATTACTTGCGATTTTTGTAAAAAAGTCACACAACATATTCGAGCGGAAGTACAATACCTGTTTAACAAAGATGGGCGTATCACTCATTTTTGTGACAAGTACAATGTCAGTTTGGTTAAAGAAGAAACAAATGATTGTGGTTTGGGTAATGAATATTATCCTTTAGTAGAGGGTGATGGAGGTCTAGCACCTCATTCTCATTTTGTGAGATAAGTCTATCTCTCTCTAACTCATGGGCTTATATGGAAGCTGCCTTTGTTTAACACGCAGCTGTGCCAACATGCAGTATGTTCTATAAGTAAGCGCATGTAACTAGATAAAATCCCTAGATTGAAAAAAGTCACCAGATTTGGGCGCTTCTGCGAGAGGTGCATATAACTAGAAAAGTCGCTAGATTTAAATAAGTGGATACGTGGGTGTGTCATTAACCTAAAACAATCCCCTAGATTTTAATAAGTTACTAAATTTGGGAGTGTCACTAATAATGACCCGTAGATTTGAAAATCCCTATCTATCCGGTGTAAAAATATATAAGGTCAGATAATCTTACAGCTAAATGCAGCAACTAGCGGTACATTTAAATTTACCATGCTGTTGTCGCTTAAAGAGCTAATAACCCCGAAGCTTATAAGTTAGTTTTACCAGTTAGTTGTAGAAATGTCGCATAAAAGAACTGTAGGCCCAATAAGCTCTCCCCAGTGGAATAAAGCGAATATTCAAATACCTACAGTTTTATGTCAATGCTGTCTTAGTTAAATATACAAGACAGCCAAAACATAATTATTCGAATTACGCTATCTCATAAAGAAAATGTATTCAATGGTGGAATTCACTTCTTCTCACAAACACAACCGATTAGCACTGTAAAGTAACACCCGTATGTGTTAGATTTAAAAAATCACTTTCTATCTAATGTAAAAATATTTAGTCGGATAATTTTACAGCTAAATCCATCAACTAGCGGTGAATTTAAATTTACCAGGCTCAGTTATCGCCTGCAATCTCCTGATCTTATTTTCACGACCATACCACCGATTAACACACAAATAACACCATGGTATAATATCGTTATTAATATGATAGTCACTACTTCAATATGGTTATACCATACAATGCCTCTTCTTCTTAAAGTACCTTACAAGGTGTTCATGATTTTATTTCAATATATTAGATACATACAAATGTCTCCTTGGTAATGTCGGTAGCACTGAGGTGGTTTTCCCATTTACCATCTTCAGCTCAACTTAGAGTATTTAAAGTGCCTGGACGTTATTAGCGCAAATATACCTCACACGATTCGAACCCACCGCCTGAAACGAGGTGAGTGAGATAAGCAAACGCCACCTCGACCACAATGCCTCTACATTAGGACTATGCACGGTTTTACTCGTGTATTTTACTATGAGTCATCTTCGGGTGCAAATCGAGCCGGTGACAAGCCTGGTTTGTTGAATTCGTAGAAGAAAACTTATTAGAGGCTAGAATAACCAAGTGCTAGTATGATTACCAGAAAATGTATAATGGTCACTACGTATGTCCTGGTTTAATCCAGAAGTGTTCCGACCTGAACAGCGAGCGAAGCACATGGAGCCCATCAGCAAAGAAAGAAAGCTCCAGAGCGTCAGCGGTGCAGAGAGTTCAAGGCACAAGCCCGTTGATTCTCCGAGCGCGCACACATCAGAATAGTTCAGCACAAGTGTTTCTTGCAGAACCATGACAGCAGCAAACGAGTCAAGCACCCACGATGGAGGAGGGATTCTCGCCCAAACCAGCAACAGCCTCGCCTAAAGACGACAACAGAGGCTAAAAACTACCAGCAGCACTTCTAGAGGTGCCAAACGCCTAAATACGGACAACTCCACCAGTTGCTCCAGGAGTGACGAAAGCGACATGTATGTCGACATTCCTCCAGCCCAACGCAGCTATAGCAAGACAACCAAACAACCACCAGCAGACGGCGCACCAGCTTTATCGGCTGCACCTACACCCAAAGTCAATGTACCACCAATCATAGTTGATAGAATGGACAACTTCCTGGCCCACGTGGGAGACCTAAAATCCGCCTACAGAAACAAGTAGATATCCGAGTGGCAGGACAAGGGGCCCTCGTATATACGCCGAAAGCATCGCCAAATTCCGATACATCCGGGATTACCTACAAAGGACAAAGGTGGAATTCCACATATATACTCTACCAACCAACGAGGAAACAAAAGTGATCATTAAGGGATTAGCGTCCAGCGTAAAAGCCGACGAGGTGGCAGAAGAGCTGACAGACGGAGGCTACTCCCCTACATACGTCGCGAAACTCTAGGAGGAAGGATGCCAGTACTCAAACAACTTCTTGGCACGTCACAAAACCTGCCAATTACCAGAGAGGTGTATAGCATAACGGAACTCCTGTACTGCAAGAAAGTCCGCGTCGAGGCTTTCAAATGTAAGGTAATTTTACCTCAGTGCCTCCCCGTGTCAGCGCTTTGGCCACTCAAGCTTCAACCGTGAATTCGCACCGCACTTTGTTCCCTATGCCAAAAGCCACACTGCAAAACTACGCAAAGAAGCAAGAAAATACCCAGCGTATCAAGCTGAACTGAAGAAGAAAGAACTCGCAAAGACTTCTCTACTAGCAGAACGAGCAGTTTCACAGCCAACAACAGAGGAGGACAAAGACGGCTTCCAAACACAAAGCAGGAGGCGAAATAAAAACACATAGCCTGATCTGCTCACCAGCACAAGCGGCTCCTCAAAACGACATCCACCAGCAGCAATGCAATTGAGATTTAATTGTAACAACCAGCGCTCGTACAGCTTCCGCAACTGTTTCCAGCCAAGGAGCACCAATGGCCATCACTGGAAGGATTCCAGTACCACTCAAGACTACCACTGCACTCAAAAATGTCACTGCCACCTACAAAGCTGTTGCGTCTCCCAAAACCACCACCGCCGCGAGCAGAACATCCACCGGTTTCCAGGTGCCCACCGGCCTCAGGACAACAAAACCTAAAGCAGCTACCAACACCCAAACATCACCAGTAGACTTCATAACAGCTATCGGATTTACGCTATCCACTCGAACAAACTCACTCAATGTATCAACGAAATAATTAAAGCCTGCCAGGGAAGAAGATCCATCATCGACCTGCTGATCGCATCAATAAGTGACATTATAACACATGACGTTTAGCTAGCCGGGAAAATATTTCCCGGCTAACTGGGAAAATCTTTCCCGGCTAGCTGGGAAAGTATTATTAACCGATTGTGAGTAAACGATTGTACGCACATAAAAACAAGACCATAAGCACAGCACAGAACAGCTTGCACCACCTCCTCTTTGCCAACGACCTAAAGAAAACGAACTCTGTTACACCACTACAAATAAACAGTTTTTGTCCGAAATCAGACGCTCTGTTGCCCCATTGTGCAACCAACTCTTCCGCCAGTGGTTTCCGACATACTCCCACCTGAGTAATTTTGAAATATTAAATATGGCTCAGAAATAAAAGAAAACCAAATATGGCTTTGATTCAAAAATGCAAAATGGCTAATTAGGTAGCACTGCAAACTACTAACGAAACTTAATAAGTAACGATTCCTCTGCTTTTAATGTCACGGAGGACATCAGACACTCCAGCACTATCTTCCGGATTGTCCTTTTTGTGAAGTCGGTCACCTTGTCTTGGCAGAGAGCTGATGCATTCTAAGAGATAAAGCTTCTCGGGCAATGTCAACTCGCATCAGGCGCACCTACCCATCTGGACCTGGAAGTACTTCAGTCACACGACCAAGTGGCCAGTCTATACGTTTGTCTTGTTGTTCCTTCTGAGGACGATCTCTCCCAAAACTGGTTGTTGAAGCCGTTTCCTGCAGTTCAACGATTTCAACTGCTCAGGTATTCGTTCCGGAATGGACGCCGCAAGGTTTTCTGTAGAGTTTGCTTGTATCATATTCTGCGACAGAGAGACGTTTGATCCACCGCATCACACTCCGGCATCCCGATCTTCAGCTGGTCCCGTACAAACTTGTATGTGTAAAAGCAATAAACCCTTCTGCGTCTAGCACTCATCGTCACCTCACAATCGCAAAGGAGCCTCAAATGATCTTCAGAGCTAAGCACGTCCGAGTACTTTCTACGCATAACGCTTCAAGGAAGTTCGGAGTAAACAACGAAGTAGCCAGTTCAAGGTGCACTACTCGGTACACGGCACAATTAAACAAACACACCCAAGCCTTTTCTCCAGTTCTCAAATACAATGGCCCGCCGAAATATATCCCGGTAACTTAGAACTTAGCACAGCATCGCACACGCGATTGAAAGGCAGAGGTGGTGTGTCAGCGGCATATGGTTTGCCTTAATGTCTCTTGCACGTAACACACTTACTTATTACTACTCTTATGGCATGTCCTCATACTCCAATACTTTTCCTAGAGTATAGTTAACAGTCTTTGTGTACGTACCTACGTGACCAGTCGCGGTATGTGCTTGGTTGGTAGTACTATCGGAAAGTGGAAGCACATGAGTACACCTTCTAACTTCAACATTCGCAATGCATGGTCAACGGAACCACGAATAACGACGTTGAACTTACCTTGCTGAAAAACTCCTTTGCAGCTTTCCAAACAAAAAAGAAAACACAAAATCGCATGCAAATATTATAAACATCAAAGAGAAAACACAGCTAATTGAATATGAACTATATTAAAAATATGTATTCAACATTGGTTGAGCAATTTAAATGTAACGAAACGGGTTAGTAAAGGTTAATAGCTATTTGTGCAACAAGTGCTAAAAGTGAATGTTTATGCACGAGTTTGTACACAATATTTTTTCTAGGCCTTAAATTTACTGTTATTAATCCATAAATGTCGATTTAGCAAAGGTTTGCATTTATGACAGATAATTTAGGTCATAGTAAAGAGCTGGTCTTGACCCCGCAGGTGGCTGTTTTTGCAGTAGGAAGCTGTCAAAGTTAGTTATCAAAGGGAATTATAATAGTACACATTTTACTTTATTTATTACATAATGCTTTAAATTTTTAACAACACTTTACCTCTAACGAAAGGAGGAACTGGGATAACTTTATAACCTCAATTCCAGTTTACAATTCTAAATTCAACACCAGTTGATTTCACTTTTAACACGCTGATTTATAAAACGTCATATTTAGTGAAACAAGCTAGTGCTAAAAGGCCTACTTTCAGTTGTGGTTGCAGAAAAATTAAATTACGTAACATTTAAACTAGATAAGGGGGTAAACTAGATGACAAATGATTTAAATGATTCGTAAACGTAAAAAAATTAATTTTTCAATAACATGACTCATAAACAAAAAATCTATTAAAAGACAATACAGGCGAATCACAAACAGTGAACAGTATAAATAATAAAATCAGCACAGCTATAAAATAATCATTGAAAAACACAAATATGTATATAAATGGAAAAAAGAAAAACCAAAGGTTAACGCAGGAAACGAAAATATTATTGGAAGAAAGACGATCTCTAATCAACGAAGGAAAACGAAATTCGGTGAAGTACGCAGAATTAAATAAAAAGTTCGAAGAATGGCTAAACAGGATATTCGTACACATTAGGAAGCAGTGGTAGAAAATATTTTGGAAAAAACAAAGGTTTAAAAGTACTGCGTAAGACATTATACTCTGGTAAAAGAGAAATATATAAGATAAAAAATAAAGATGGTGTGGAGATTACCGACTAAAATAAAATTCTCCAAATAACGAAGACATTTTACGAAGAACTCTATAAATCAAAGCATCCGAATCCAAACATACAAACAAAGAGACCTACGATAATTAACGTCAACTCCGAGGACATTCCTGAAATTGCTGAAGATGAAATAGAGCTAGCACTAAGAAGTATGAAAAGAGGGAAAGCACCGGGAATAGATTAGAATATTTATTAGGGTATTCCCTTGGTTTTTTTTTCATTTAAATAATTCCTGTGTGTAGCACACCGTACGGCCTTTCAAGGTACTTTCAATGCCTGTCCCAAGGAGAGGGGGAGTGTAACGCCCCTGTTGCGGATATATTGATTTTATTTATATTGTTAGAAAAATCATATAGTCGCTTTTTGTCAACAAAAAAATAAATAAAGTTATTCTGACACAAAATCGTGTTAACAGTTAATTTTAGCCGACAGTCTAGCTTTAAAAGTATACGCCAATACATGTTGGTCCTTCGAGCCTTCTAGCAGTGGAATAAGCAAAAATTTCTCAGAACAAAATACTTCAATTGCCGTATTGAAGCAGCCATTGTTCAGAAATGTCTTTGCCCGAAAATTCACTGAGAAAATCTTCAAGAGCCAATATAGGAAAGACCCCAGTTCGATACAGTCCAAGCAGCCCAAGCAAGTTATTTGAAGAAAACAAGAAAGAAATAGTTCAACATAGTTCTGACAAAACGTCCAAAAAGTCAAATAAAACGTCACAAAGATCTGAAGGAATTCTTTCTACTACAACAAAGAAAACTTCAAGTAGCCGCAGAATCAAAGAAATTGAACTAGAAAAATTGAAACGCATTAATAAATTAGAACAAGAAAGAATTGAAAGAGAGATTGCATTAATCGAAGCACAGGCGTTGTTAGAAAAAGAAAAAATTTTGGAAAATGAAAGTGAACTAAGTAGAAAACAAAAAGTATGTAATTCATCTCATGCAAGTGTTAAAAGCGATGTATCTTATGCAGGTAAAGTTACATCTTGGTTACAAAAAAGCAATCCTTCATTTCAAGAAGGTAAGGAAAATAATGTCAATGTAATAGAACCAAATCGTCATATATGCTCAAATGATATATCGGAAACCATGATAAAGCAGTTTACATTTGCTACTGAAACAATGACGGAAGTTCTCAAATCTTTTTCTGCTGATAAACGCTACGAGTCAAATGATGAAAACAGGAACGCATTTCCGAAAATAATGGGAAAAGAATTGCCAACATTTAGCGGAAACGTAGAAGAATGGCCAATGTTTATAGCTCTTTATAGAAGATCTTCAGAGTTATGCCACTTTACTGATGAAGAAAACATGATTCGTTTGCAAAAGTCACTCAAAGATGAAGCTTTAGACAGTGTCAGATCGTTATTCATTTCACCCAAAAATTTGCCAACAGTAATTCAAATCCTCGAAACAAGGTTTGGTAGACCAGAATTTATAATAGAATCGATGATAAACAAAGTAAAGTCCATTGGGCAAGTAAATAATCATATACCACTTTCAATAATCAAATTTTCAAACATCATTCAAAATCTGACAGCGATAGCATCATCAATGGAAATGGAAGCATATCTTATCAACCCACAACTCCTTAATCAACTAGTTTCAAAACTGCCTGTGAATCTCCAGTATCAGTGGGCAAGAGAAGTTCTGCAGAAGAAATTTGCGCCGCCATCCCTGTTACATTTTTCAGACTGGCTTCAAGGGGAATCAGCAGTTGCACATCTTCTGTGCAAGCCACCAACCACAAGCGTTGACCAAGATAGATCAAGAAGACAAAAATATCCTGTTTTCACCAGCACAGAAAAAGGAAATGAGGTAAAAGAATGCGTCTTCTGTCGAGAACCGAATCACTCAATTTTCAAATGCAAGAAATTCACATCCCTCAATGTAATCAAGAGGTGGGAGTGGGTGAAAGAAAATAAAAAATGCTTCTTCTGTCTGGTCTCAACACACCGTATTCTTTATTGTAAAAAAAAGAAGAAATGTGGAATTCAAAATTGCCAGAAATTCCATAACAGACTGCTGCATCCAACGAGTGAGAACGCCTTTCAAATACAAAGTTTTCATCAGGATGAAGCAATGTCATCGACAAGTCCCGAAGGAAATGCAAGTACTCTACATGTGGATTTAAAGTTGAAAACAGTAATTCTTCGAGTAGCGCCAATTACTATTGTTGGCAAAAATAAAAGCGTTGAAACGTATGCATTGTTCGATGAAGGAAGCACTGTTACTTTGATTGATTGCAAACTGGCAGATGAAGTTGGAGCAGAAGGTGAAGTAAATCCGCTCACCATGTATTGGACAAATTGCAGCAGCTACAGGGATAATTTTTCAAGAAAAGTTACTCTCAAAATTAAAGGTACCCTCAACGATGATATTTACGAACTATCTAATGTGCGAACTGTCTCAAATCTCAAGCTACCTCAACAAAGTATGAACATCAAGAATATGTCACAGAAATGGAAGCATTTAATGAATATCCCGGTTCAAGAACTAAAAAATGTCGAACCTCGTGTACTGATTGGTCAAGATAATATCGATCTTACCATAGCTCGAGAAGTCGTTCAGGGTGCACCAAATGCGCCAATAGCTTCTCGAACTAAACTTGGTTGGGTAATTCATGGAAATTCAACAATATTTAGAGATCGCATTGATTCCGAATTCACATTTTTTACTACAATAGACAATGAAACTGCAGAACTTGAAAACTTGGTACGAGAATCTGTATTTATGGATAATCTGGGTGTTGAGAATTCTTACGAGACGAAATTGGCTCCAGATGATCAAAGAGGACTTGAAATAATGGAAAGAACGTGTCGTCGTCTTGATAATGGTTCTTGGGAAATCGGATTGCTGTGGAAAACTGAGAACGCAGTATTACCTGATAGCAAGAGCGCTGCGCTTCGAAGACTTTACAGCATGGAGAGAAATATGGACACCAATCCTATCTTGGCAAATAAATACTGCAAACAAGTAGAAGACTTTCTTAAGAAAGGTTATGCAAGAAAACTTCCCCCAGAAGAAACAAAGAAAAAGACACCGAGAACCTGGTACCTTCCCCACTTCGCTGTAAAGCATCCCAACAAACCTGATAAGTTCAGGTTCGTATTTGATGCAAAATCTAAATCAAATGGAGTTTCTTTCAATGATAATTTCTTAAGAGGTCCTGATCTTCTAAATTCTTTATTAAATGTTCTCTTCAAATTTCGACAGTATCCCATTGCTGTGTCTGGAGACATTCAGGAGATGTTTTTACAAGTTCGCATTAGGCCTGAGGATCAGGAAACTCAGCGTTTTTTGTGGCGAGGTAGAGATCGAAAGTCTCCTCCTGAAGTCTATAAGATGAAAGTGATGATTTTTGGTTCCATATGTTCACCAAGCTGTGCCATATATGCCATTAGAAGAAATGCCGATGAATATGCTATACAATTTCCTGAGGCTGTCAAAGCTATCCATAAACATCACTATATGGACGATTATCTGGACAGTTTTTTGAACGAACAGCAAGCTATCAAAGTCGTTAAAGAAGTGATAGAGGTACATGCATTTGGTGGTTTCAAGATACGAAACTGGATTACAAATTCGATGCATCTGCTAGAGGGGATTCCACCTGAACTACGTGCAAAAAGTCAAACGTCGCTCAATATAGAACAATCAACAATTGAAAGAGTATTAGGGCTTCTATGGAATCCTAAAGATGATACTTTTAGCTTTTCTATCCGTTTCACGGAAAAATTTGACAATATACTTAATCACTCCGCAATGCCAACTAAAAAAGAAGTTTTGAGAATTGTTATGTCTATATATGACCCGCTTGGAATGTTAGCCGCTTTTACAAGCCAAGGAAGAATTCTGCTTCAAGAAATTTGGATGGAGAAATTAGACTGGAATGAAAAATTGTCTCCTAAATTATTTGATAAATGGAAAATTTGGATAGCTGACATGAAGAAGTTAACTAATCTTAAGGTACCTCGATGGTATGGACTGAACAACAATACAATTGAGGTGCAATTGCACGTTTTTTGTGATGGTAGCCAGAAAGGGTATGCAGCAGCGGCATACTTTAGAGTCAAAATATGTGAACGAAATTTTGCGACTCTTGTTATGGCCAAATCTCGGGTAACATCACTCAAACCCATGACTGTACCACGGATTGAATTACAGGCTGCTCTTCTTGGTGCAAATTTGGCAAAAACTATTTTAACAGGTCATACAATTGATATTAGTAAAACATGCTTATGGTGTGATTCAAAAATTGTTCTAAGCTGGATAAACTCAAACCCTAAAACTTTCAAAACTTTTGTTGCAAACAGAGTTTCTCAAATTCTTGAATTAACTTCTGCTGAAAATTGGCATTGGTTATCTACTAAGTTAAATATTGCTGACGAAGCTACTAGAGGATTATGGAACATGGATAAGCACGATGAATGGTTCAATGGACCACGATTCCTTCGAGAAAATGAAGAAAATTGGCAAATTGAAAGCACTTTGGAGAAATTTGAAGATGAGAAGAAAAAAGTCTACTTTGTTGGCGTTCATACAGCATATCAAAATATATTTAGTTTTTCCAGGATTTCAAATTTTACCAAATTGGTACGTGCAGTTGCATGGTTTTTCAGATCAGTCGAAATTTTCAAGAAAAAAATAGGCGTTGAACATCTTCAGTTTTACTCGCAAGAGCTTCATGTCAGGGAAATTGAAAATGCCGAAATAACCCTGTTCAAACAAGCTCAAAACGAAAGCTTTCCTGAAGAAGTCAACAGACTTGCAGGGCAACAAACCAAAATGAAAAGAAAAAGCAAATTATTCAATTTGAGTCCATTTCTTGACAAAGATGGAATTTTAAGAGTTCAAGGAAGACTAAATAATGCTCATAACTTGAGTCTCTTCGCAAAATTTCCAATTATTCTAGACTCGAAGCATTTATTGACAAAATTGATAATAAGACATTATCATGCATTAAACAATCATCAGGGAAGGGAAGTTGTCTTGAACGAAATAAGGCAGAAATTTTGGATTTTAAATGCGAGAACCGCTATACGAAATTTTCAGCGAGCATGTGTTATTTGCAGAAAAAATAATGCAAAACTGGAAACTCAAATTATGGGGGATTTGCCAGAAGCGCGAGTTATACCTCAAGTCCGAGCGTTTGTGGTTTCTGGGATGGATTATTTTGGTCCTATGAACGTCACAATTGGTCGAAGACGGGAGAAGCGATATGGGGTATTATTTACATGTATGGCAACGCGAGCGGTGCACTTGGAAATGGCTTCATCTCTCACAACAGATTCAGCAATTATGGCTATTAGACGTTTTATTTGTAGAAGGGGATATCCAACCGAAATATATTCTGACAATGGTACAAATCTACGGGGTGCAGAAAAGGAACTACGTATAGCATTGCAAGAGAAGTTGAATGTTCAAGAAATTCAAAATTTTTGTTCTATTCGTAAGATACAATGGTATTTTAATCCGCCAGCGGCAGCACATATGGGAGGAGTATGGGAAAGAATGGTACGATCGGTCAAAGAAACTTTAAAAATAATTTTAAAGGAACAATGCCCCAAAGAAGAAGTCCTCATTACCCTTTTTGCAGAGGCAGAATACTCCGTTAACAGCCATCCTTTAACTTATGTATCTAGCGATAGTCAAGATGTAGAAAGTTTGACTCCTAATCATTTTTTGATTGGAAAGTCATGTGGAGTTCCTAGCCCTGGAATTTTTTCTGACAGCGAGTTCATTCATAGGAAACAATGGCGAATTTCACAGCGTCTTGCAGACCATTTTTGGAAGCGATGGTTGCACGAATATGTGCCAACCTTAGTCAGAAGAGGAAAATGGAAAAATAAAAAAAGAATATTTCAGAAGGGGATATAGTCATTTTAGCAGATGAAACAAGCCCTAGAAATTCATGGCCTAAAGGCAGAGTGCTACGAACTTATCCAGGAAAAGATGGATATGTTCGAGTTGTAGATCTCAAAACAATATTTGGAGTTTACAGAAGGCCTATCTCAAAATTAGTATTGTTGAAAAGTGCTGAATGAAGGGAGTTTGAAGGAATTTCGTTTCTTTATTTTGAAGGCTGGGAGAATGTTGCGGATATATTGATTTTATTTATATTGTTAGAAAAATCATATAGTCGCTTTTTGTCAACAAAAAAATAAATAAAGTTATTCTGACACAAAAACGTGTTAACAGTTAATTTTAGCCAACAGTCTAGCTTTAAAAGTATACGCCAATACAGCCCCGTTTTACAAGAGCGTTTAATAATTGTTAACTACTTTTGGACCACGATATATGCCAATTGAGGCAGGTATAAACTACCATTATCTCGTTGGAGCGTGTGGTTGGCGATAACAGCCGCTTGTTTTCTGGCTCGAACGCGTCGATCCTAGCGAGGGCTTTCCTGTTTCGATTTTGCTAGCAGACAAAGTAGTCAGCTTTTGCTTTAATTGACAGCGCCGCAAGGGATGATGCTAGTCAAAGAAGTCTGCACAGATTTAACTAATGAACGTTCACTTTAGTGATAATCCGCGAACCGCCGTTCTCCAGCTTTAGGTGAGATTTCTTCTGGCTTATTTTTTTCCTTTACTAACTTCCGTATATTGGCGTTTAGGCGGAAAAGAAGGGCAAGCAAAGTTCCACCAAAGGATAGACTAGGGGCTATAAGCACTCGCAGAGCGTAAATCGCGACACCTGCGGCGCAATTTCTTTTAACAAATTGGGGTCCCGATAATGTCTTCGAATTAACCGGCGTCGAGGTCCGACTTATGAGACGTGCAGAGGTCAATCATTATCTACAAGGATTCTCCCATCACGATATTGCGGCGCACTACACCCTCAAGAGGCGACCTGCTTGTGTATTATGTAAGTACAACCTAATTCAGCGTTTTTTATCGTACTGGCGGATTGCCGCATAAAGAAAATAACAGCTAACTTAAGGCCTTAGGTGTTTACAACTGTTACGTACGCGATCATATTTTTTTAAAATTGCAATTGACGCTTATTGCGTGAATCCTAATTAATCTCAATTGCTGAATTTGTATGTACTCCTTATTAGTGCAGACGCAAATGCCAGAGTAGCGTTCCGCACAATTGTGATTTTAGTGTAATTAATTCCTTTGCACTTATCATAAATTGGTTACTTTGCCTATGAAATTATTTAGTCAATAATCTAGTATAGTTGTTTGACAATTATCAGCCATTAGGCTACAGTGGTATTGCACTTGTTGCTAGTAATATTTTAATTGAGTAAATGTCCCCATGCTAACAATTTGTTTTATTGATATATTTTTCTACCACGTTCCCGTCTGCACGTTTGAAATGTCAACAGCATAAGCGTCAAAGGTAGGTGGTGGGTTTACTAGCTGCATTCGTATCGGTTGTGAAGACAACCAGGCGCCCTAATTTTTTTGAATGTTGGAAGTAGTTTTTGTGAAAGCCGAAAGGATCTGAACCTAATCCTTGCTCACGCCACAAATCTATCGAGGATATCTGAGCTAGTCCCGGCCGTGTGCGCCCTTATTCAAAGGGGTGGCACATCATATCAAC